>JAOBBB020368666.1:0-10106 GCA_025331005.2 Zoanthus gigantus
TAATGTAGGGTAAAAAACTCTGGAACGTACTCTCCGATCGATGCAGTAGCACAAGCTCCGGAGATTAAAGCTTCAAAACTTTATAACTATGATAGATAATATAAGCAAAAATTTGGGATAAAAAAGCGTATCCGCGCTCCAACGGCGAGAGGAATAATGAACTTGATAATACTCATTATATAAGATCCAGCAGTCATGCTGGAATCCCAATCATTGACAGGTAATCAACGTTATCACAAGTGCAATAATACTACAAGCCGTAATGAATACGCTTTCCGCCTTTAACTTCGTTACGTCGGAAAACTTAAAAACTTCACGATTTAATCTCTGTGACTGGATGACCCAATTCCTATCTGGAAATATAATTAAGGTTATTCATTTTATTTATAGCAAAACTGTGAAAAGATTTAAGAGTTTTTTCCTTTATGTATGAGAACTCGCACATTACATCCGTTGCAGAAACAAGGCAGCTATGCTATTATACATGACTGCAAATCTATTGTGTGAATTGAAGTTTGTTTACTTATTTATCAGAAGTCCATTTTAATTTGTTAACGTATTAATAAGATCATAAATCGAATTCAAGACTTATCAAGATTAAAAATTCAACTTAAATCCTTAATTCAATTTCGATAAAAGTGAATTTTTGCTGTTCCCTTGACAAAAAATTATATGAATGCCAAAACAGCTTTCCTCTGCAAACAGCGAAGTGAGTTGCTTATTATTTATTGTTTACCAGTCAATAACTCAAATTAAAGAGAGTTATTTTTATCCCGGATCGAAAGGGGCGCCAGCAGTTCATTTGTGAACCGTAATGCCGCTGAAGAAGCTCGGCAGTCAGGTACTTTTGTCTTAAGAGTAATAGCAATATTTGGTAAACATGTTTGAGACCTTCAAGTCTTAGCACTTTACGCAAAGTCAATAAGATAATTAATAATTAAAATAGGAGCTCGAAATTTCTATCGACTGACGATAAAAATTGAGAGCGAGTATTCTAATTGTTTTAGTTGAAATCTCTGAAGAAGAAACAAAAAAACAATACTTTTTGGTAAACAATTATTGAATTTATTCAAACGACCAATGCTGATGATACACCTGTCAAATTGATACTTCAAAAAAAAGTTTTCTTACCTTTGAGATTTTTTAGACCATGTTTTTTTTTGCTATTTTAGTTTTCTCTGGAATTGTTTTTTGAATAAGAGCGTTTAAATCCTCTTCCGGAACGTCTTCTAAAAAGCCGGAAAAGGCCGCCATATTGAATTAATTGTTTTCATCCCGCCAACGCTATGTATCATCTGATAGATTGTGAGTACGGTAACCAATGAGAATGCAGTATTTGCGATAGATAGTGAGTAGGTTTCTACTAAATATATTTAGAGAGGTATAGTATCTCAATGACCCTATTGTCTCAGCTTTTTACTTGCTTTTTTGTTAATGAAAATCTATTTCACTTTTTCAGTATCAAATTGAAAAGGGATGCATACTCTAAAATAACTATTCTATTACTTTTTGTTTTAATATATCAGTAATGAAAATAAACTTTTGAAATGATATAATCGAAAATAAAATTCAAAAACTGAAATTATAAAACAATAAAAATTAACAAATAACACTAAAAAATTACTATAAATTACCATATTAAAAATTTAAAATGTTTAATAAGTGTAGAAAAGTCATAGCCTAATCTTAAAGCTCCATAGCCTCAATAGTTGTAGAACATTTATGTATAAATTGTTATTTTGGTAAGGTCAAGCCTTTTTTTTTTTTTTTTTTCCTTTTTGCCATTTTGGTGTAAAGATCCTTGTTTTATCCCCTCCCACTTTCGAACCCTTGAAAAACACAATGGTTTGTTTTCTTTTCAGAACTTTGACATTGTCATAACTTGACAGACTCTTCTATTTTTATATATCACTAAAAATTTATTTACTTTTAGACTATTGTAGAATTTGCGGTGCATCAGTTGCGTAAGTAAAGTTAAACAAATCCGACACCCGAGAGCCTTAGAATATTTTTCCTGTACGTGCGCCTTGCAATTACCAACAGTGGAATAATCCACACGTTTCAACATCCCGATTAGACCATATTAAAGGAGACAAGATATTGAGAATTGAACGCACTGCGCCATGAGACATAGATCTTTTAGTAAATTGAGCTGATTTCGTTAATCTGTCGCTGTTCAGTAAAACTTGTTACTTTAATTTTCTTCTGATTTGCCAGTTTAAGAAATTATGTCACACTGCTGGCGTTTAGCACCTAAATAAACAATAAGCGAAAGCACATGACGCGCTTCATATCTAAACGCAATCAGTCCAAAACTAGTATGTAATTTGCACCAGTGTTTCAATAAATAATTGACGCTGGTAATACTGCAAAGTCCTGAATAGTATAGTAACTCAAATACATTGTGAGTCTTGGATGTATGTTTACATCTCAAGTGTCTATCGTTTCGCACACATTCTGCGTACGCTCGACGGGTTATGAAAGCACTTCACAACACAACCTCAGAAATGACGTTTGACGTCATCGGTACCACCATCGTGAAGAAAGGATATTGATTCAAACGTAGTACCTTCCTGGGCGTGGAAAGCTAAGCTTAGCTATCTTGTCACACCGGTTTAAATACGTTTCTGCTTTGCCCTTTTGGTTGAAATCATAGCAGTAAAATGGAGCCAAAAAGGCTTAAAATACGGGAAACATTTTAGCGATCTTCACGCTCATTTTGATATCGGCCTTGTTACGTAGTTTAATGCAAAGTGAAATTATTGCTCAATTAGATTATAATTTTAATTCACGCATGCAACAATGAAAACGCCAGAACCCAATATAAGTCGACTAAACTATGTCATTTCCTGTTAGCTAAAGATAGCCCACCATTCACAACACGGTATGCGACATGAGCTCCACTCCCAGTTCATTGTGCTTGCAAATTCTGTGACTCAATTTGTGTCACGACATGAATAACTTACATGGATTCATGCAAATGAGTTTGATGGCCACATCAACGAGGAGAAAAATTTACAGTTGATCGGGTGCTTAATAATCAATAGAACTGTGTAGACAAAATTTCGACAACAGAAGAATGGCTCGGCAGCCGTATCAAAGGGTTTGTTTATTTCTAAACCTTTGGCTTTTTTCGGTTGGACTGTCGTACGGCGATAAAGGTGAGTCAGTAATGTAATGACAGAAAAAACTTGTAAATATAGAACCAGCTGTCTTGGCCCTATGTCGAGTAGTCGCCATTATACAATTCTAAATGAGCTGTATGAAAACTCGAAGATAATGGTTTTCAGAATTGTATCTGGAATATTTCTATCGAGGTTCTTGTCCAGATTAAGGCATATTTTCGACAATTTCTGTAATACAATCACCCTTCTCACAGTTTAAATGTTATCTCCTATTCCTCTAAGTGGTTTTGTTGTGATCTGGTCATAAAATGACAACTTCATTCGCTTTTGCTATATTTGTTTCAAGATAAGCGTTCACTTCTCTGGAATTATGGCAAAATTGTAAGGCGATAGATGAGTGAAAAATAAAGAATCAAACAGGGTTTTTCTTATAATGTCTAAGAGCAAAACATTGTTAAACAGTCGTTAGATAAATTATTGCTATAAGTAGTTGTGACCGGAAACTTCCCAAAACGAAAGACAGAGTTAAATATTCACAACACGGTTAAACTTTTATTTGCAAGTGATAATAGATAGTCTGTTAACTGGAAGAAATTTGTGTTGTTTGATAAAAAGAATCGGCTGTGTTATGGCTAATCTAACTTTATCGGGGCCCGAGGTCAAGAAAATAAAAATATTCAGCTGTATTTTCTAATAGTAATACCACATTTCATCGTCAAAATTTCTTTGCAAGTGCTAGGAATGCCTCAATAAATGAGCGGTGACTTGTTTTTCTTCCAACAAAATGGTAATATTAAAACGCTAAAAGCTTAAGATGTTTTGAAAGGAAGTTTTGATGTTTGTCCTCATAAAAACGTTCGATCTATTTTTCTCCATCGTTTCTGGATGTATTTGTGTCAATTAATGCTTGACATTCTATTCGCAACAACAGTAAATCTGCACCCATTTAAAACTTTCTTTTAAATCTAACTTAGTAGTGTTTGGAAGCTTTTAAGTTTCATTTATATCAACAAAACCAATTTTAAAGCAATTTGCTTCTATTTCTTTAACCGCTGCTAATATTTGGATTGTATTGCAATTTTGTAATTGCATGGCCAGCAAATCTATAGATAATATACAAATAATAGCTGTTCTTGCAGAGATGGGTGATGAAATGAACAAAAGGTTTTAATTATTTTCACATTGTCCACAAAGAAAATAAGCGGTTTTGAATATTTTTAAAAAAGTTATATCCGCGTTTGCTGACAGCTTGCTATTTCATTAGAAAATGGTTTCTAATGGTTAGAATTTAACTAAAAATACAAAACGAACCCCAACCAAAGCAGTGTTGAAATTGAGCTGAAATCCAGGAACTGAACGAAAAAGTTATATATTGAAAATTGTTTTAGTAGACTTTTCAAAGAAAACCGTCCGACGCCATAACGTTGCATTTGGTTTCGTGTATATCATGGGGCTAATGAATATCGAACCACTTTTTCCATAACTCAAGCCAGAGTCAAGGAAAAAAAATAGTTTCTAATGACCAACTCCTTTCTAAACTATCGAGGCAAAGAACATTTACAGAATCTTTTCAGGATAAGAAAATATGAATGGTCAGTTCCAAGATTTTTCCTCTCAAGACCCAAAAGACATTCATTGCCTACGTGAATTAAATTGTTTCAAATTTAAGCAAGACAAAAGATATTAGGATAGAAGAAATTCAGGATGCAAACAAAATGTTTGAAATACGAACAAATGCCGAACAGTTTGAAGCAAGTAAAATACTGCCAAAAATTACAAATAAAACATCTTGAAAATTTTTCTGACTTATAGAATAAATAATAAATTGTCATGCCTTAGCTTTCTTGGGAAACATTAAAACGGCCATCGTTTTATCGTAAAAAAAATCACTTTAACTTTCGGTAACGGCTTACGTAGTTTCGAGATGCCTAATATGATGCCAGTTTTGAAATTTAAAACAAAGCTAAAAGTTTTGGATTATCTAGATAATTTTTTTGCATGAGACATGTATATTTTCAAATAACTTTCTATTTTTGAGAACAGTGCATGTATATATAGATAGATTTTATGCATAAAAAGTCAGAAATGTTAACCAAATGTTATACAGCGTTAATATTCTTTTATTAAAAATTATATTTGTTATTTTTGAGCTCATGGAACATCAGTTTTAAAGAGTTTAGAATTTGTATAAGTAGAATTTCCATTTTTGGTAACACTAAAAACTTGTCGATGAAACGTGATAAGTTCGGATCGATCTTAATTAAATATAGATCAGAAATTTCTTAAAAAATATATTTTAAGTCTTTAGAGAATAAACAACGATTGATGACGTTTCGAAGAATTTATCATGATGTAATTACTTTCAATTGTTAAAAACACTCAGCTCAAGGTCTGCGTGTTTTGAAACCGACGGTAAACTAAGAGAGATACCACCAAAAAAAATGTCATTTAGCAATTCTTGGTAAGTTTTGATCTAAAAAAGATAGAAATTCAGAAACTCACAGTAACTTACTTAACCATAGCTACTGATGTTTTCAAAGATTGCAATAACATATAAAAACCGGCAGTGACTCGGGATATATGAGTTGAGGTAGTTAGAAACAAATACATACAACGATGCTAAATCATAAAAAAAAACAATACAATGCAAGTATAAAAAAGCAGCAAATGGACGATATGAAATGGTCGCGCGAAGAAACGAAATTTCCCCTTCAGTGATAAACTGATGAAATGATATTACCTGTTGAGCACAATGCACTGGAATCATCGCGATTATAGTAATATTTCTGTAGTGCTTATTCACTGCAGTACTAAGTACGTTATAATAGTTTTAAAAAACTTAAAATTAAAACTGCTAAAAATAGAAAAAAATAGCTAGCTAGTGTAATTTCAGGCTACTTAAAAAACATTCATGAAAAACATATTAAATGATCAAAATTAATATGCTTGTTTCTAAACTGACATGTCTTTAGTTGAGATTACTGTAAAATGAGTATTGCTTAGACAGTATATTTCTGCTGCTGCGAATTTCAATAAAAGTTTAGTTCCATAGTAGAAAAATAATGTTCCATTTTTAAGGTCATGAAAGGGCTTAAAAATGGAACAATTCTCTGTTTAAGTCCTAAAGTCAAAAATGTTTCTTCCTCTAGTTATGATTTAAAATATTTTCTTGCTATCTTGTTTATCGTGCACACTGAATGCCTTGAAGAAGCACAGAAAAACACCCGGAAAAGCGCACGAGCAGTCACTTCAAAGCCCGCAATCCTGTTGGGCTGCGGACAATCTAATCTTTTACAAGATAAATGTGAGAAACATTTTAAAGAGCATAGGTCTTCAGTTTTGAAAGTTTGGGTCTTAAAAAGTTTTAAAAAGGTCCTCAGGAAATTTGTAGCTTTTTAGTAGACCTTAATATGTTATTATTTCCACCAGCTGATGCGTTCACTTTTTTACTTTCTGTGGCGAACGAACTACCTTCTTTTCAGTATTAGTAATTAGGGCTTCATTTTGTTGTCAAGTCATTTCTAGCTGACAAAACTGGCGTACTAATATGGTAAACCATCTTTACCAATCCAAAGTGTACGGAGACCTTTTAGATGACAGAAAGACCACATACACACAGTCTGCAAGGGCTTACAGATTAACTTCCTTTTTCGAGAAGAAGCAAAGGACGGCGTTTATTAATGTTTCTGCTCTCAAATGCGGCGTTTATTCGAGGGCGGCGTTAAATCGAAGGCGGCGTTTAATGGAATAAATGCGGTATGTATGTAAGCATACAACAAAATGAAAATTGGACAATGGCGGGAAAATGCAAGCGCGAGTCCACTCTTTGGCTTCCTTCGCCCATGTCGTTTTTTGACATTAGAGAACGAGTTTTAAAAAGTTTTAACTTTATTAAGTTAGGTTTCAATTTTATTATGTTGTAGAATTGTATCTGTGAAAAGTTTTTGCGACAAAATTGTCCAAAAGCGGCATTTGAAAGGATTAACAGGTTTTAGCACGTATTTGAAGTTGTTTTTTGTTGAATGTAAGTTATTCTTCGTTTTGTAGAAATCAAGGTAGGCAATAGGTATGTAATCATTAGGTAGGTAGGCAATAGGTATGTAATCATTAGGTAGGTAGACAATAGGTATGTAATCATTAGGTAGGTAGGCAATAGGTATGTAATCATTAGGTAGGTAGGCAATAGGTATGTAATCAGTAGGTAGGTAAGTTAGTAAGTTTATAAAATACTTTGTATAGTACGCGTGTTTGATTGGTCAATCAGTGTGTTTTCATAGCGCTATGAAGCACTGAAATGGCGCGAGCGATATGATTAGCTGTATCCAAGTTGTGAGAATATTCACAGTTTCATGAAAGAAATAAAAGAAATAAAACTAAACATATGCGATTCGTATAATTATTGTCTTTCTCTTTGTTAAATCAGAAACTTACAACTTTATAAGAAAATACAACAAACGACTGCGTCTCGGGCTTTTCACCAATCTGCTCTTGAATTATTTCTCAAACTTTGCCGAGGGTTTTGCCAGGCTCTGAAGGCACAGAAAACATGTTTTATTTCTTAAAAAGAGCAATTTACTAAGTTAGTAACTACGAAAGTAAGATAGTAAATAAGTGAATTATAGTAATTAAGTGGGAAAATAAGTAAGTAGGTAATTAAGTAAGTAGTAAGCAAATCAGTAAGTAATAAGATGTCATTATTACTGTTGTTGTTCTTCTTCTTCTTCGTCAGTTCTTCTTCTTCTTAAAATTATTATCATAAAATTTGCTCATTATCACAATAATTATCCTCCTTTTTAGAGTTCTTTATACATCACGGGTTCATTGACAAGATCTGGCACGACTGGCAGAGAAAGGGCCTTGCTTATAAGAATAGTTATTTCTCCGTTAATAAAAACTACATGCCCGGCTCTATACACACCCCCGCCGAGATGATCGATCTTCACCGGCAGCCGGGCGACGTATGTGTATATTATGAGGAATCAGAAGGTGTGGATGATTCCCTATGTCATTAGAAAAGATTTCCTTTAAAAACAAATACCACTTCATGGTTTTTTAGTTTAAGCTGCAAATGTGATTAAGCCATGCAGTTACTGTCGGAAAGCAAGTGATTTACATGTGAAGAGTTAGAAAAATATGATACACCATGTTAGTTTTCCATCAAGTATCTATTATTACTGACCTTCTAATGATTTCTTCGCAATTGTAATATATCTATAACTTAACTTAACCCTTTCATTCCCAGTTGTGTTAATAAATTCTCCCAACTTGAGCTCATACTTTTCATCTTTAGTAGTTTACTTTATTTGATCAATTCTCATTTTCTTATTGCCAAATGTTTTATTTTGTATGTGTTATGTTAGGAGAAGTTGGGTGTTGATGACTGACTGAGAATGAAAGGGTAAAGGCGACTTTAACGTCCCTAAAATAATTCAATTAAACAGGTATTTAACTTTTTTGCAGGACGCCTCCAAAGTGGTAGATTTTAGTGACAACTTCGTTCCCGATCCCCTACCTGAAAGCAATTTATACACAGTTCTCAAGCCTTACACCACCTGGGACCATAAGTTGTTCCTAGGATCAGACGGACGCGGCAATGTGAAGCTGGTTAAGATGGAAAATTTTCAGAACAACCCAACAGCGGAGGCCCTCTTTGTTTTTCACCGTATAGAAGATTGATGTTATTCAATCCCGCGGCACACCTTGCAACTTTATGCGATTTCTGACACATTGAAAATTACAGGCAATCTTATGTTGGCATGATTTCACTATGTGTGATGGCTTGCTAGGCGGTTTTTAGGGTCGTTTCCTTGCTGACTTCATATCGCATTCTTTACAATCTGCTTCAATAGCTTACAACTTTGAGTAGCAAAAGAACAGTTATAGATAGGAGTTGAGTTTAAAATCCGAGAAAGCTTCTCGATTCTATATGTCTGCGTCTTTAGGGTGAACCGGTTTTAATGGCCGACTGCGTCTCTCTTTTAAAGCGGCATTTAAAGATCGGTTCACGCTGGGCGGCGGGCATGGTTGGCGCAGTTGGTAAGTTCTCTGCCTTCCAACCACAAGGTTCCCAGTTTGATCCCCGGCTCTGCTGGGATTTGAATATTTGTGCGACCTTCTTTTCTGCCTGAGCTCAGCTTTCCATCCTTCCAGGGTAGGCAAACGAGTACCAGCGTCTGCTGGGAGCTAACCGACGATGGACTAGTGTTCCTTCCAGGGGGAGTCAGACTTTTATCCGCTTAGCGATACAGAAACCGGAGATAAGCGCCCGTTCTATAAGCCACTAGGTTGTTAAAGGATTTAACTTTTTTTCCCGAATCGCAGACGGCCTAGATGCAGGCGCAAGGAAAAACAAGTGTGAACCGAGCATGCGTGAATCGTCAACAGTGGAAACCGGAGTTTCTTTTTAACTATTTTTCCTCTCTATTTTGAAAACGCAAGCTACAACTGCACGTGCGTGCTCTCATCGTAAATTACTTGGTGTAAATGCCCTTGCATTTACGTTCAACAAGAAGTTGACTGCCTATTTTGCAGTGTTGTCTTTTCGAAGGGTACGTGTGGTGTATCCGTGTTTACTGCTTTTCCACCAGACGTAGCAGCCATTCCAAATTTTCTGACCGTTTTTTTAAAAAAAGAAAGGCATCTTTGTGCTCATTGATTAATACCGTGCAAACAAAGTCGGCCACTTTCGGTTTTAAAGGAGAACTGAACCCTAAAATTGACTTTTCATCGTTTGAACATTAAGGCATAGTAGAACAACTATATGAAGTGTTTTTAAGCTATTAGCCGAGCAGTTAAAAAAAATTGATGTTTTGTAACGAATCGACAAGATTTGGTCGGCGGCTCAATATGTGATGCCAGCGATTGACAGAGTTAATTTATAAGCCAGTTCGGAGTTTCAGAAATACATGCGTGCGTCGGGATAAAATGTTATATTCATAAACTTGAACAAAGGAACGGTAATGAATTCTCATCCCGCTCCAT
>JAOBBB020368677.1:0-10106 GCA_025331005.2 Zoanthus gigantus
GAGTAATTTAACTGCACGTCTAAAAACTAAGATACCAGTTTCCGGCGGTCAAAAAATTTTACATGAGATCGAGGCCACGTGTGCCACGCAGCCAGCCAGTCCAAGATGGCGTCCAAACCATGAAATTGTTTTATGCCATAGGAAAATCGCGGGAAATAAACCCGCGGGAATGACCCGATTAGTATGCATTCTCCTGTCGTCGAACGCAATTTTATCTAATGTCCCAAGTGCTGGGACAAGTGCTGCTTACAGAAATAAGAACAAACCGGCACCATAAACCACAGTTTTTTTAACCAATCATAGCGAATGTACCATTTGGTGCGTATTTTTCTTCGATAATTTTGTTTTTATTCATAAGTCTTTCATCAATGATTATAACATAAACTGATTGTTACAAAAGAACTTGGAGAAACACAATATATATATTTTTTGTTGAATTTTCACTCGTTCGCTAATCACTGGCTAAGCAAAAATCTGTTCAACATTGCATTGATCTCCGCGCGCTCAATATTCAGGCCCAGATTATGTCAGAATATACGAAGTAGCTCGGTTTCACAAAATGGTTGCCAAAATGGTCACCAACCTAAGGTTTGCGTTCAGTAAGCAAAGTTTCTCTAAAGTTATCTCTAGATCAATTTCATTTGAAAGCTTCTGTTTAGATGGGCGGCTAATCAAAAGGTTAAAGATTTTAGGAATAGTTTCGACGACAGATATTCAAGAAAAGGTAAGAACCATTTTAAGGTTATTTCCGCTAGGCTCAGACAACAACAACAACAACAACAATACTTATTTGTGTCCTTGTGGTGTTACATTATGTACAAGTTACTTTATAGTAAGGTTAATATCAATAATTGTTAGGTGAGTATCACAGCTACTTAAAAATAGCAAATGCTAATCGAGTTAAGTAGCGGTGATCAGATAGGGCTGTTAAAATTTTGTTATTTAATATACGGATGAAAGATGAGAGGGTAGGTGAGAATCAGATGAGAAGAATAAAAAAAGGACATTATTATAAATATTATCAACTGTAATAATACAACATTTGAGCAGCATTTTCTTTAAGGAAAGGTGTGTTTTTATTGAGGGGGAAGAAGCCTCAGATTGGGGGAGGTCACCGAAAAATATACCAACTTTTATGGTCATGCTTTTATCTTAGTGAGGAGGAGGTGGGGTCATCTTTTTTAATTTCAATTATTTTTAAATAACCTTCCAGTTAAGAATCAGCAGATTCTATTGGTAGCTTTTGGTCTAAGTTTAAAGCTGCAAATAAATGTTACAAACTATACAAACAATTTCAATTTGTTAGTATTTTTGGCATTTAAGGTGCTATATATTCACACTCTAACATTAGGCTGTGCAATGATTTGATACAATCAGATAAAAAACCCACCTGTAAAAAATAAGAGTGAAGAGGGTGTGTCATCAGTTATTTTTTGTCAGCAAGTGAAGGACCATGGGTTTTCTTAGACAGGAAGTTGGGGGAACACAGTTTCCTTTATATCCAAACCAAAAATACTCCAGTCCACCCCTCTCGTTAAAAAAGTGAATTCCCAAAACTACAGTATATCCGTCCACCTTGGAGTGGCAAAGATAGTGTGTCCTATTAGTGTAGGCCTATGGCCAGCTAAGTATGATTTGACACCTTAATAAAGTCATTATTATTACTATTATTATTATTATTATTAAATATTATAAATTATCATCAAGATATACAAAATTATTTCATTAAAATAAGAGTAACAAAGAATACTTGCGGTTAAAGTAGGTCATTGACAATATCTGTTTCTGTACTTTTAGGTTGGTTATCATTAGTTGAAATGAGCTTAGGTTTAGTAAATTATGGGCAGTTATTGCTCAGCATTTTTATAAAAAATATATTATTGACTAAATTTTATAAATTGGTTTGTTTCTTTCTGCATATTAATAGTCTCTTGGTGCAGTTCTTCAGGGAAAAAATGCAGTTGTCAATGCCGAAACTGGGAGTGGTAAAACACTATGTGAGTGCTGTGTACTTCTGCAGTAGTTTCTAAAGATAATTTGACATCTGAGCTCTCCTGCGAATCAAGTGCTGAAGAGACTGAAGAGATAGGCAGGAAAAGAGTGTGATGCTTTGTTACATATCAGGGCTTTGATGAATGTACTTACCTTTTCCCCTCTGCAGCCTTTCCTTCTTTTCTCTTTTCAGTGCTCGGTTCTCAGAATATCTGTTGTCATTCGAAAAGCATATTTTGATTTGACATTTGTTTTATTTTTTGGGTCAGGGTTTGGCTTTTGGTTCATGTTGCTTTTGCATTCACTATGAAATGAAAACCCATGAAAATCCTATGAATTATTTCACTGGAAATTCATTTCTAGTATTTCATGGAGATTTCATGGTTTTTTCACAGGATATTTTCATGAAATTGCAATGAAAATTCCATGAAAAAACCCATAAAATGTTGGGACCAAAATTACATCTTGAAAAACCCATGAAAATGCCATGATGGTATTCATGGCATTTTAATGGCAATTAAAAACTCATGAATACACCAGTGTTTTCTACTTGCATGGGTATAGCTCATGGGATTTTCATGGGGAATCAAAAATTCATGGGCCCATGAAAACCAGTGGTTTTCCCCTTAAATGCAAAGGATTCATGACTCCATGATTTTATTTTTAGCTTTCATGGCATATTCAGTACCCATAAAAACCAACTTCATGGTGTTTTCAGAACCCACGAAAACCAACTTCATGGTACATTCAGAACCCACGAAAACCAACTTCATGGTATTTTCAATACCCATGAAACCAACTTCATGGTACATTCAGAACCCATGAAAACTTATGTCCAGTATATTCATTAAGAAATAAAACATGTTTTCTGTGCCTTAATAGCCTGGTGAAAACCGAAGCGAACTTTTGGGAGAATTTGAGAGCAGATCATTGAAAACCCGAGACACAGTCGAGGGTTTTCACCTGCTTGAGAATTGATAAAACTAAATTAAAGAATGTCAAAAGAAAATATCTTTTTCCCAAGCTGCAGTTAAAGTGATTTTTTCTCAATAAAGTTTTATCCAAATAAGCTCAAACTTTTCATCTTTAAAGTTAATTTGACCTTTTTGCCAAATTTAATGATAACAGGAGAAATACAAGAGTCTATATATTCAAGAAAGAGTGAGGAAAAGCATTGTTTTTCAGTGATAAAATTGCAATAACCCTAGAAGTTTTGGTTGAAATGACTCAGCTAGCCACCGTATTCTTTTTGGCATCAGTTTGTACATCACAGATCATGATTTCAAGTGGATTGGACAACGAACACTATAGGAAAACCTCTGTTTTTTATCGGCCACGTGTCGTGACATCTGACTGCAATATGCCAACCCAAACAAATAACCTAGATCATATACATATAGCAATAGCTTTAATGAAACCTGATGCCATTGAAACTAAACTTGTCACAGCCTTCTTGATACTGCCAAAACAGGTCTGAATCTTTTTTTCACTTCGGAGTGGTAAAATGATTAGATAGATACAGTAGATATATACTACTAATTTTTACACCAAGGATATATAGTGATGGTACATGTAGTAATTATCATAATGTTATAATATAGTTATCATTTGTCTCTTCCACTTTTTTCCCTGTAACCTTGGAAAAAATGTAAGTGATTATCTAATAAGATATTTCAAAAAATATTTTAAAATTGAGGTTTCTCATCAGAGCTCAAACCTGAACTATTGTCACACGACCTTGACGACGTAGACTCAGACAAAAACAGATTTCAGCAAAAACAAATCGAAGCTGCCCAAAGCAAAATTACATTAGAAACTAAATATGCAGTTTGCGAGTTCCTGGATAGACGTCATCAGTTCCCACTCTTTGATCGCTCGGTCGTGAAACTTCGGAGTGTCGTTTGAGATTAAAAAAAAAACAGTGAAAGAGCGCTCAAAAGAAGTTTTCACCCTGAAATTCGAGAATTTCAGGTCCAAAAACATTAGAAAGTGATAGATTGTCATATCCGATATATGCACTTTAATGAAAGTTTCCAAACAACCCTTAACAATAAATCACATTTGACCACTTGTCAAATAATCTATCAAACAAACCTGCGTTACAGTGAGACAATAAAATGTTGAATTAAGTCAAAGGTGTTTGTTTTTACACAAGGTTATCTTCTGCCAATTGTGAATCAGCTGCTAACAAACAGCAAAGAGACCTTGAAATATCCTTCTGCACTCATCTTGCTTCCAAGTGTTGAGCTCTGTTATCAGGTAAAATGGCTGAATGTTTTTAGAATGATTTTTTGCTATATATCCAGCTGTTTTTATTGTTGTTCTTTTACTTTATGTACAATCTGACAATAAAATAAAAGGAAGACAAAAAAAGTCAAAGGAAAGATTTTTTTTAATAATATTAATTGTAATTTTTTTTCAAATAACTAATAGGGCTAAAAATTTGCTGATATACAATAAATCCGAGGGCTTTTGACTCTTATGTTATCACACTATTAATTTATAATAAGAAACTTAGCTATAGCACTGAAAAAATAAATGATAATAACTACCTTATTGTAGGAAATTAACGCTTCGTCAAATTAACGTGACTTTGGGAAATTCGCGTTAATTTAAGTTGCGTTAATTTTTGTGAGCGTTAATTTCCGCGCCCTTAATTTAGTGGAGCGTTAATTTCCACGCCATTAGGTGGAGCGTTAATTTCCACGACGTTAATTACCATTATTTTTGTCCCAAAGTTTTGGTACACTCCAAACATTGTTTTATCAGGGTGCAGTTCCACCGGTATCTGAAACGAACGCTAAAAAGAATCCTTGAAATAGCGAGATTCGTTTGGGTTTTGGATTTTGTTAACTTGTTAGCAGTGTGTTACAATAAATTTGTTCCTACAGAAGAAATGTTCGTGTTGACACAAGCTTCTTTTTCTCACAAGAAAAAACTTCTGAGTCCCTAACGGGAATCGAACCCATGACCTTCTGATTACCGGTCTGAAGGGGTGAGGGTGGGGGTTAGGGGGTGAGGAGAGGGGTTAAAATTCTCTCACCTTTTAATAGTCTTGACTTATTTTAAGACTAACCACAGCAGTTAGACAAGAACGATTGTATTTTATTCAAATAAAATTAAAGTTGGGAGTAGATACAATAATTTAACTTGCCTTAATGTTTTGAAATTTAGGATGTATGTACAACTTAACAATGACACAATGTTTGCAGGTTGCAGATGTCTTCAAGAACCTTGTTAATCCAGACATTTTACCATGTGTTGTGCATCGAGATTCAAAACTTTGTGTTTCTAACAATTATCCAGTTGTCATGGCAACACCAAACACATTGCTAAGTTACAACCTTAATATCCTTAGTTCTATAAAGACAGTTGTTATAGACGAAGCAGATCTGATGATCACAAGTGGAGGCAGGGATGTCTGGACAATACTAAATTTTTTTAATGAAAGAGCAAATTATCGTAAAAAAGTCAAATTCAATCATTATTGGGGACAAAGAAGAAATCCAACGTGCCGTCATAAAAGATTTACAGAGAGGCAGTTTATCTTTGCTGCAGCAACTCTTCCATCTCGTGGTCGGAAAGCTGCAAGTCATTTGTTGCAAGAGTGGCTTCCAGACTGTGAAGTTATTGCAACTGATGCTGTTCACAACACAATATCGACTGCTGCAATGCATTATGTGAAGGTTGAGCAACACACAAAGCTCTCTCAGCTTTTAAGGACAATGAACAAAATAGCTGGTAAGATTATAATATTTTTGGGCATATACGAAAATCAGCAAGAGGTGGCTCACTGCGGGGAAAAAAATATCCGCTTTACTTAAGAGACAATCGAGTTATCTCGGATTATTCCTGGATCCACTCCAGTAACATAAATACTTAGTGAGCGTTTGGGTGATTCAAGATTACTTCCGGTATAATGACCAATTAGGCCACTCACAAGTTGCATGTGTCTCAAAGTTCTCTGAGGGCACTCAGTTTGACCGTAGTTGACATCTTGTAGAATTGCACACAGTTTAGATATCCTGCTGATGAACAGTAGCTGTTTGCTATTTTTTTTCCAGTAGCATTTTAGTTATGTCTGTTCAGATATCTAAGTTTTAACGCAATTACAGATACTCCGGGTAACTAGAAAAACGATTGTGTGAGCTCTTTTTGAGAACGACCTTTAAAGTACTCCGAGATTACCCGTGAAAGTTTAAACGTGGTCCTTGTTTCTTGTCTTTTCTTTCTTGATCCATTGTAGGTAAGTTGTTAGTCATACGTATTTAGCCTAAAGCCCCGTCTACACGAGCAATTTTTATGTGACAAGTTTTATTTATTTGCCAGTGTACGCCCCGTGTACAGGAGCAATTTTTATTTGAAAACAAAAGATTGGAGACTGGGATCTATGAATGACAAATTTGAATGACATTAAAAAGAAATTGCCAATTTTATGTATTGTCTCGTCTACACGGACAATTTTCTGTATGTGACAGTTTTTATTTACCACATAAAAACTAACACGCCAGTTTTTCAGCAAATATAATTGTCATACAAAAATTGGTTAGTCTTGTTCATCTACATGAGCAAATAAGAATTGTCACATAAAAATTGCTCGTGTAGACGGGACTTAAGGCTAAGTAAGTGGAACGAGGTCGGTGTAAAGTATTTTATTATTTAGTATTTTTTAGTATTTTATTTAATTAAGTAATCTGGGTGGTGTTACGAGTTAAGCACTCAAACTATCCGGGCTGTGGAATTGCTGATTTTCAGTGCGTGTACAAATAAAGCACCTTCTGTTATTATACCTTAAGACTAGTCGCTTAAGTTTTACAACCCTGAAATACCAGATTGTTTAGCTCAAACACATCTTAGCAAAGTATTTACCAATAGTTTCCTTCCGTTACAGGTTTTCAAGAAACTATGAATCATCTGAGCTGCAAGTTTGAAAGAATCAGGAACGAAGAGATGAAGGTGTTGGTGTTCGCAAACACACTGAATACCGTTGACAAGGCATTTGAATTCCTTACCACTACTGACATGAAGCTAGCGCTTGTAAATCAGCAACATGTTGATGCTATTTCTCACAACAATAATACGAAACAACTGTCGTTCTACGAAAGTCAACAGATAAGCCTAGCAGGAAAGGAGACAAGTAACAAAAATTTCTGGCACCGAATCTGTGGCCGCCTACACAAAAACATCCCACTACAAGATAGATTGAACACTCTGGAGAGGTTCAGGGCTAGTGAAATTAAAGTTCTTTTTTGTACTGATATGGCATCACGTGGACTGGATATTCGAGATATCAGTCACGTGATACAGTTGGACTTTGCTCCAAATTCTGCCACATTCCTACACAGAGCAGGAAGGACCGCGCGAGCTGGGGCCCGCGGATCAGGTATTGTGTCAAGGTCGCTTTATTTGATTTGGTTCTGTTTCGTTTTCCACATTCCATTTTGTAAAACTAGGAATAGCTCTCACTACAGCTGCCCCTGCCTTTACTAAGAGTAAGACATGATACTTTGTGTGGTAATTTAATTTAGCCCGTGAAATAGTTACTGTGACGCAAAAGAGCGTGCTAGATTTCAAAACAATACAAAATTAACAGGAAAAGTGTGATTTTTTTTGTTTCCCAGAGTAGTGTAGAACAAATTTAAAACGACGTCTGCGTAATTTCACTTGCTTTTGTCAACACTTAGTCTTTGTCTAAATACGTTTAGAATGAGATATATCGCCTTTACCTTGCGTATTAAAGCCAAAAAACAATAAAAATAACATTAAAATTTAACACTTAAGATCCAAAACTTATTCGGTTTAGCTTAGAACTTACAAAATATTTCATAACTGGCTTAATTAGTTCTGACACATGTCAGATAAACAACTTTTGTCGTGATACTTGTCAGTTTTAAATTATCTTTGTCCAAACTTGGTGACAGCTCAAAAATTACCCGATACGACTATGCGCACCTAGTATTTCCAGATCGAGAACATTTCCCCGACTATACTGTATCTGTATTTTATATGTAATTGAAACCTGTATACAGGTATACATATATTACGTGCGGGGGCTTCTATTTTGCCTCCTCGGAGAGGCCAAAACCCTGCTGGGGCAAGTATGAATTCCATAGTTAAAAATGTAAAATAAATTCAAAACTTTATGAGCCATAATTGAACATAGTTTTCGAATAAGCCACTGCTTATCAACTCAGTTATCTGGTCAAAAAAAAACCTTCTATCTACTGGTGTTTCATTTTATCAGCAAAGCAATTTTATGAAGTTACTCATCATTTAAAATTAAATAATTTTAATTGTAGAAAATTTAATATTTTCTAAAATCAAATATTTCTTTTTTGACAATAAAAACAGTGGTTGTTTTTTTGTTTCAAGTAATTAGTCGGACTCCACAGACCATGGTGATGATGATTGTTTTAAGTTCAAGATGAAGTTTATTCAGCTATTATATTTAAAATTTATATTAGGCCAAAAAGGCAAAATATGTTTCTATAAAAAGTTAGATAAAAAGTCAACGAACCTGTTCAGAATCAGCGGACTTGTAAAAAACCCCGAATGACGTTCGTAAGGATCGTCGCGGCTATGTTGGCAACCGAATTATCTGCAAAAAGGTTAACAAATTCAGGCAGCAATTGGATTCGATGTATCGGTGTCGCAAAGGTCAAGGATTTGACCCCATTAAAGCCTGAAGTAAACTTTCAGTTGACCTCAAAAGTCATTTCTTACAAAATCAATGCTGATGACCACACTACAAACAATCACAATACAAGCTACCTTTGTTGTAACTATTTATTAATTTTTTTGTGTTTGTTTTCACTTAGTTAATTTTTAATTTGTCCAACTTTCACTAATTGTTAAATATCCTTTGTTTTCTTCAGTAATTAGCTTCGTAACTGAAGAAGACGAGGATTTAGCAAGAGTCCTACGATCGTCCACGACGGAACAGAAAGGATACCAGCACACTTTCAGTAGAAACAGAATGTTCAGGCGACGAGTCAAATCAAACACCCTGGACATGGCGGAACCTTTATCACTTTCTAATTGAACTTGCCGTTAATACTTTCTATAACATAAAGGGCAAAATTACTCGGAGCTGATTGGCTCACGAGGGAGGGCTTTTTTTCTATAATTGAGGACAAATTTACTCGACGCTGATTGGACGCTGGTTTGCAAAAGTTGTTGTTGCTGCAATAGTGGCTTCCCGGTTTGCCAAAGTTGACAAAAATGGTATTCAAAATTTAATGGTTTCTAGTGAAAACGAAAACACTAGAAAAAGTACAAATTATTGGATAAACGTATTTCAGAAGTGGGCAGTAGCAAGGGAAGTCTATAACAACACCTTAAAGAGTCATAGTCCTCAATGTCATAGGCATGTAACCGCATGGTTCCTCGTAAAATTTAGGATTAATTTCACTTGTGTTTTCAATTTTTTCCAAATTGCCCTTGACGCTTCGTAACTCGGACAGTTTTGGAAAAAAATGGAAAACACTCATGAAATTAATCCTAAATTTTACAAGGCCCCGTGCGATTACTTATGCTAATATCTTAAAAATTATCCAAACTGGTTGCTATTTTATATAAATCTTCTCTTCTCAATATATCAAATTTTGTATAACATTTAAAACTGGGCCTGTACGAATCCTACTCATCTATTGCATCCCATTTTATCCATTATCAGGGACCAAAGGAGTTGAAGGAGAGGAAGATCCGAGAGGGAAGAATTAGAGCTGGGAGAGGAGATAAGAGGAATAGTTGGAATCGATGTAAATGGAGATCAGAGCTGGGTTGAGGGAGAAGATAGGAGGGGAGACAAAGATCAGAGAGGAGCTAAGAGGAATAGTTGGAGTTGATGTAAATGGAGATTAGAGGGGAGTTGAGGGAGAAGAAGATAGGAGGGCAAAGAAAGAGATCAGAGAGGAGATAAGGGGAATAGTTGGAGTTGATGTAAAATGGAGATTAGAGGGGGCTTGAGGGCGAAGAAGATAGGAGGGAAGAGAGAGATCAGAGAGGAGATAAGAGGAATAGTTGAAGTTGATGTATAAATGGAGATTAGAGGGGGCTTGAGGGCGAAGAAGATAGGAGGGAAGAGAGAGATCAGAGAGGAGATAAGAGGAATA
>JAOBBB020368688.1:0-10105 GCA_025331005.2 Zoanthus gigantus
GTAGGTTTATACTAAAACAATTAGACCTCTCGGCCTTATGGACTACGAGTTTGAATAGCTCATTCGGCCTACGGCCTCTTGGGCTATTGACTCGTAGTCCATTCGTCCTCGAGGTCTAATTGTTAAATAGTGTACGGTATACTCTCACACAAACTGATTAGTTTATCTCATATTAGTCGAGACAGCAGGGATTCAGCATCTCATAAAATGTCGGTAGTATTAAGAAGGACCCAGAAAACTTACAACTACACAGTTATACAGTAATCTCATTCCCAGATGGTTTCTCTTCTCTACTACGCGGGTGAGACACATATCTGGTAAAATCCATTTGGATCTGATTTCTGATTGGTTGCTACAACTGCATAGTCAAAACATTTCTTTTCTGAATCACAAGAGTCTCTAAATCCTTTTGCTTCTTGGTTTTTAACTTTAGAGCAGGTTTTTCTAAGCTTTTTCAGGGAGAAACTGATGGCAGACTCAATAGCTTCCTTGCTTACTTCCAAGTCCGCCACCATTTTCTCTCCTAAAATTCCACCCATGCGCAGTTGATTAATGTGCCAGAAATTTAACATGCTTCGAAAATGGATTTTACCAAATGTTTTTCTTTGGTGAAGTGCGCAAGTTCATCTGGGAGAGAGATTAAGTTAAGCAGCTTAAGTGCCTCTGTATAGTTTGTACATATCATAGTTGAAGTGTTTTGGTCATCACCGTATGTAAAGTAAGGATCAGTTCTTCAACTCTACACGGTTTACTCTGAGACTGACAGTGGAAACGTCATCGCTCCTAATACTATTCAGCCTTGAGTTGTATAAACTACACCTAGGGGTAGGTGTAATAAAATAATTTTTAAAACAAACTATTGAACAAGTATGAGGAAACATCGATGATATGTTTGAGTGACGACCGTTGAACAAAAAAAGTAAACTCCATATAAGATGTTGGTACTTCAATTTTTGGTTCGTAAACATTTGCTGTTTGTTGTCACTTAGAGCTAGTGTTTCATTCACAGGACAGTGACAAGAAGCTTCGAGAAGATTTAGATTTTTTGCTCGATGACATTCCATCCACCAACAAAGCCGTCCACTTGTTTAGCTCAACATCTCTCCTTTGTGTAGCACTATTCATGTCATTGATGGCCATTTCAAAACAGCTCCTGTTCTAAGGCGATCTTTTGTTCTAATAACTCCTTGTGCTCTTTTTTAAGAAGCAGTATGCGGTTCTCCAACTCCGAGATTCTACAGTTAGAAAATAAAATCGTCAGTCTTTAGGGAGCTTTCATTAATTATGCCTTGGGGTGGGATGCAGGAAAATTAGAAAAAAATTGTACAAAAAACTAACATCCCCCCCACATTTTATCTCATGATTTTTTGAACCCCCCCTTAATGTGATCATTACGATAAATAGCCCCCCCCCCAAAAAAAAAAAGATAGTAAAAAATGTCAACAACAACAATAAAACAACAATGCACAAACATACACACAAAAACACTTTTTTATCGGAAGTAGGATTTTTACCTTTTACCTCAATTCACACGTACACTTGATATCGTTGTTGCAGATCGGCCTGATCTTCTGATTCTTTGTGGCATAAAATAAACATCATAATCTTCATCATCTGTGTCATGCCCAAATTTCAGAACTTCGTCCTCGGAGCTGCAGTATTCATCAGCAGAATCGTGATCAGTGTCACTTGGTACCGTAGTATTGGCATTGTCTGTGTTTGGAGTGCACGCATTAACATTTTTTGTGTTTGCAGTGCATGAAGTAGTCGATACAACGAGGTGACTTTCAATTCTTTTTGCCCAGTCACATTTTTTACCTTGACATGAAAGTTTGTAGTGCGTAAGGTAATGTTTTAGTTCTAGTTTTGTGAGAGACATTAGCTTTCCCTTATCAGCTAATTCTTTCCAGTTGTAATCGGAAAACGTCTTCGCCTGCTTTAAAAGTTTCTTCCTTTCTTTCTCTCTGGCACGAATGAGTGCACCTGTGTTAAGCTCTTCTAAGTGTTTGACATATTCTTTGGCATGTTCTTTAGATACAATGTATTTTTTCTTGGACATGACCATCGCCTAAAATTGTATGATTGATTGATCATGACACTGTTGATTCAACATATTTTAAAAGCTTTTTGCATTGTCATGTTAGTAATATCCATGCCAGATCAATACATTATAGCTTGTTGATTTTTATCATCATTATATTAAAATAAAGCCCATCAGTTACCTTTTATCCTTATCATTATCCTGATTATAGACTGTTGTTGAAATCTATCCCCTGAAATCCTTGATGTCTGTTTCAGCCCCCCCTTTATGTCACTCAATGGCTTAAGAGCCCCCCTCCTTTGTGCAAATATGTTTCAAAGCCCCCCCTACTTTTCCTCCAGCCCCCCCCCAAGGCATAATTAATGAAAGCTCCCTAATTAGCACAATTGTCAAAATGAAACTGTATTATTATAAAAGTGTATCTCGAACTCAGTTGCATCCTTAATGCTTTTTGAAACAGCGTTTTCCTTCAATTTGAAAATTTGTTCTCACGACATAATACGTGAGCCTCCACCAATAAGAACACCGGAAACTCTATAATCACGTTGGTAATTTTACTAATAGATATTATTTACTTCTAGGGAGGTAGATAGTTTTGGAAAAAGGACTCGCGATTCGCCAACATTTCTGATACTAGAATACTGAAAATGCAATATGATGCCAAATTTTGGTCAAGTTTCTTTGCATAATATCAATAGCTATAAGAAGGTCTGATTTACTTAAAACGTTATCATATCTACTAACTTATTTTTCAAAAAAATTAAAACAATAAAAGAAATATAGTCTAAAACATTAAAAATGCCATCATAGCTTACAGCAAACGCTTTTTAAAATGACATTTATATGAAAGATGTAAATAATTGTCTACAAAACCCCATAAAATTAAATAATATCTAGATGAAAGCTAAGTGCCGCCTTCGTCTACGGTTCATAACATAAACATAAACTGTAAGTTTGATGAAATATTTAGGAATTGTGTATTAAATTGTATTTTGTAGCTTATAAATTTATATCTGAATCTTGATCAAGTCGGACTTAACAGGATACTATGTTTGGACACACATGAAGTAGTGATTACACGTGCAAGGAATTATGGATCCACATGGAGGGA
Organism: Zoanthus gigantus; assembly: GCA_025331005.2. Taxonomy (NCBI): domain Eukaryota; kingdom Metazoa; phylum Cnidaria; class Anthozoa; order Zoantharia; family Zoanthidae; genus Zoanthus; species Zoanthus gigantus. The sequence continues at coordinate 3,153 of JAOBBB020368688.1, forward strand.
CAGTATAAACAACTGTAAAATATTATGATTGTTGTGATATCTCTTAAGTTGAGTTAGAGTTTGTAAAGAAGATTGAGTAAGAATTACTAAGAATCTCGAGTCAAACCGACAGCAGTTATTTTTAGGGTCAGTTTCATCCAATTTCGTTCAAAATGTTTTAAAATTTGAGCTGAAGCATGAAAACGAGTCTGTACTTTGAAAGGAAAAAGCAAACAAAAGAAAAAAAACAGAAAATTTGCAGAGTTGGGGTTACCGAATTATGTTATGACCATTTTTCTCTTCAGGTTAATGAAATACCGCTTTCTAGAATACTCTCCGCAATGAAAAGATTTGGATCTGCAACTATTCTCACGTCGGCTTCATATAATTACTAAACATTCTTGCTTTTATTATATTATGTAGCTCACCTTTTCTTTAATAAGTCGGGTGATATACGTCTCAACTTCCGAGAAAAATCTAAAGAAGTTCAAGAAATAACAATGAATCAAGTCAAGTCAGGATTATTGCTTCTGTCAAGAACTCATAGGCTCTTAATTACCAAGAAAGCTAAAGTGGTCATTTGTCAAGTATCATGGACTCGTGGTTACCAATATCCTCCTGGTTTGAAAGCAATAAACAATGCACGAAATATCACCATAGATGATGGAAGATCTTTAAAGGAGAACTGAGCCCTAAAACTGACTTTTCATCGTTTGAACATTTGAGCATAGCAGAACAACTATATGAAGTTTTTTTTAAGCTGTTAACCGAGCAGATTTTTTACTAACGAATCGACAAAATTTGATGGGCGGCTCAATAAGTAATGTTAGAATAATAGTTACAATACTAGAATGATTAAAACGAGGAAAATCATGGTTACTGTGCGGCTTTTGGCTGCTATAAAAGAAAAAAAAAAACTTCCCAAAACATAGATTGCCCAAAGAATACCAAGATTTCAAAGCACACTGCCATATACAAGCTCTGAATATCTTAACCTACGTCATACAATACCGCTGACAATCTCATTTGCGACCACGGCATCAAACCTTTTCTAGAGAGTTTTCTTAGTTTCTTTATTTAAATTCTCAATGTAATTTGACTTTAATTTAAAAAAAAAAACTTCACAGAGTTAATCTACTATACCAACAGATTCAAACAAAAATAAGTTAGTTTTAGCATTCAGTTCTCCTTTGTTTCTTCAATCCATGTTATAAAATCCTTTTATTCAGTAAAATAGTACGTAATATTAGAAAAAAAAATGTTTGAAAGCAATAAGCAATACACAAAATATTACCGTAGATGATGGAAGATCTAGTTTAATTGTTCCTTCAATCCATGATACTCTCTATTCAGTAGACTAGTATGTAATATTAGGAAAACATATTTGAAAGTATTATAAATACACAAAAAATAATTGATGCGGTATTTGGAACACGGATGGGCCATGTAGTACTATTTAGTCCACTTACCTGTAGCCTTTTTCAGTAATCATACGGGCTAGAGTATCTGTAATTTGTCGTCCACCATACGGGAGACGGGTGGCTCCCTTTTCGATTATGAAGCCTAATGAAAATAAAGATAAAAAACCCAGATAATTAGCAATTACTGGGTTAAACCAATCATGATACAAAAAACTACCTACATCAATCAAGATTTTACTTGACGAAGGCTGAGGGTAACAGCTTCCAAATTCTTCATGTAATGGTTATTCTTCATTCAGAACATTTGCAAACCAAATGTGATACAATTTAGAAAAATGACAAGAAATAAGGAATACTTTGCACTTAATTCGCTTCATATTATTCAGATAGTATGTCAAATATCTTAGTGAAAGCTTTTCGCCTATTTCTTTTTCATTAAACGCAGAATCTATTTTCCAGGATTTGCTATATTTTTTTTCTTTAAAACACGGTTCTAAAAGAGTAAAATCTGCAGTCTTTGCTTCGGTAAATAATTAAAAAACTAATCGGTAAGCATTCAAGGCTAGCACAGGTTGACTGCTGGATGCAAACACGCTACTAAATTTCGACGTTCGGTTGAGTTTAGACAAAAATTTGCAGAGCTTCTTGTCGTAGAGGTCTGCCACCAGCAACAGGTGTCTTGTCATTCGTAAAGTTCTACAGAAGCCACTACGACGAGGTGCGGTCGATCATGGAGCTTAAGGAGCCCTGAATTGTTTGGAACGTTATTGATACATTTAATTTTTTTCTTTTAAATGTTATATTTGTATGTGTTTTTATTAAGTGATGCACGCTCTATTTGGTTTTGAATGTTTTCCACGCTCGAGCTTGTTGCTTTTTGTTGTATGGCGTGTACCGCGAATACTAGTTTTTACAGTTTTATCTATTGGTTTTCCTAACTTTACTAATGTTGTTCAGTTACTGTGCTCACTTAGTGGATGGCCCCAACCCAATTTTTCTTCAATTGGTACAGGATTTAATGGAACCGAAACCAATTGTAGAATTGTACACAATTTAGGTATCATGCTGATGAACAGTAACCAATTTGCTATTTTTTTCAGCAGCATTCTAGTTATGTCTGCTCAGATATCTATTTGAATCTTAAGTGGTGTAAATATTCCATTACTACCTTCTAAACTGCGTGAAGTTTCAATTTGATTTCTAATCCTTCTAAAAAAAGAACATTCACCACACACTTTATAGTACCCAATGTGGCCTTAGTGCCCATTTGTAATGGCTTCACGTTACCTATTAGCACCTATCTGCTACTTATACTCAATGTTTATCATAGAAGCCACATCCCACAAGCATTACGCTTTCATTACTCATCCTCTGTGGGAACCTGAGCCTGTCTATTTGGCTATGCCATGATAAGGAGCCCGAGACAGCTGTCCATGCCTGCTAGTATTCAAGCTAACCAATTTTTATAGTTGATAATGCCCGCTACCAACTTGGCCTTATTGCCCAAGTGGTGGCTTCAAGTTAGCTACTAGCACGTTTGTTCTACATAAATTTGAAACTTACAGCAAAACACGCATTCTTTCTGAACGCAATTTAAGTGTATATTTTCTAATAGCTCAATACAAAAGCTTGATAAAGGAGCCAATATGAGTAGTTTGTCTAAATGTCAGTTCCAAGTTTTTAAATTGGGCAGAGAAGTTTTGTACAGCTTTAACCTTTTAAGTTATTTTCTGTGCCTTTTTTTATTTTTTTTTACTTTCCGAATCAATAGCGTCGGTCTGATCCATGCTCCCGTAAACGAAACTTCTTCTGGTCTAAGTAACAACAAAACCTCAGTAATCGCTCTATTACGTAGCTTACCTTCTACCACAGGAACAACGTCGATATGATCCCCGATATCCACTACAATCAATAAAAGAGAGTTCAATTTTGGACATAGTTTTACTACAATCACTACTACTACTACCAATAACACTGCAACTGACCACTACTACCACTACTACTACTACTACCATCACAACTATTGCTACTTCTAATACTACTACACAACAACAACAACACCAACTACTACCACTACTACTACTACTACTACTACTACCATTGCTACTACTAATACCACCACCACTACTACTACTACTACATTCACTACTACTACTACAATCACTACTACTACTACTATATATCATTGCTCCAATCTTAACTAAAGTTAAACATTCAAATTAATCGTAGCAGTTCAAAACCACCTGCACTTAATTTATCTAATGCTTTAGGTTTTTTTTTTCCTATATTGTTACTGTTAAAGATTTCGAAATCCTTTGTAATTCTTATTTAATTGTGATTAGGTATTTATATTATAATCAAACTAGAACGCCTTTTAAACCAGTTCTATTGAATATTGTAAAAACAACTCGCTTTGACAATATGTAGCAATTTACATCGTGTCAATAAAGCATATACTTCACTTCACTTCACTACTACTATAACAATCATTACAACTACAATTACTGCTTCTACTGTAGCCAACAGAGCAGAAGGTAATAATGGCTCTGTATTTTATCTACAATATTATAAGCAATATTTTCGTTCGCTCCACACCTTTGTGGTCAAACTATATGGATATGAGCGCCAGGCTCCTGTGACTTCCTCAAGCGTTTAGGTACTTTAACGGTTTACTTAAAAGCTTCTTTAAAAGCTGTCAGTAAAATTAATAGTATTCGATTTAACTGTTTGTGCAAGATACAGTGTTTGTTTTTATTTGGAGAACTATATTTCACAAACAGAAGATAATAACTATTAATATAAAGCCATGCATACATAACTAAACAGGGAACTTTACTGGAATAAGATTTTTTTCCAGACCTCAAAACAGCTAAAGGCTGCATGGTGAAGTTTGACGACCAGCTACACAGTGACAGATTTCGATCGTTATTCATAATTCATTGTTATTTGCTGTTTTATCAGATCCTTCCTAAATTATAGTGTCTGATAATAAAACAAAATCAACAAAATAATGTTTAGCTGCTAGTACTTGTAGCACCTTCTAGACTAAAATGCTCTTCAAATATCAAAGAACACTGACGAAGGGAATACCGTTGTGGTCTGGAGTCAGTAAATTTCTGCTACCCCCTCTGGATTTGCCCATGCTACCTAAAAATATAAATGAATGTTTCTTCTTCTTCACTTGAGAGCGATTTGTTCTTGTGATGCTTCAAACATGATGCGTTCGGCACAAGAAATACTAACGATCTAGAAAAGAACATTCTTGCACGATCAATGGAATCGCAGAAGACCTTTGATTAAGAGTATTCAACAGATTTCAAGTTCTGCAAGGCTTTTTAAATTTTTTTTGGCTTCGAACAAGCCCTGCTCAATTGTTTAACTATGATGGCCTAGATATTTACTATACAAGTTCTATAGATCAATTATCAGTTACCCAAAAGCACACAAAACTGCAATCTAACCTACTATTCCAGAAACAGCACTGTAGGAATACATGGCGAGAATCGACTGCTCCTGCAGATACACTGCTTGAACCTGGAAACCACCTAACAGAATCTCAACCAGTTCTTCCTGAAAGACAATCAAAGGGCTCTTAGAGCCAGCTCATTCATGTAATTGACAATAATATTAAACAGTCTAATGATTAAATAATAAATTTTTTCCAAATGTTTTAATATTAAATTGTATTACAAAGTAAGAAAAAGGCATTATAGGCAATTGTAAGTTGAAAAAACAAAACGAAAAAAAAAACTAAAAGGAAAAAAAGATCAGTACGGGCCTCGAACTAGGTCCGTGCACATGAAAGTCAAAAGTTCTTCCATGGAGCCACGCTCGCAGAACACTTTCACTTCCGTCTGCGGTCCACAATTTCTGTCCACAAATTTCGGTCTACAACCACTTCCGTCAACATTTCACCCCCACGATACTCATTCATTGCTTGCGCATGCATGAATGAGCTAAATGGTGATTAATTTTGCCACTTTGAGACTTTTTGACAAGGCTTAATATTTACAACAATTAGTGGCTTTTTGACACGTGCAGCCTTAACGTTAATTATCATTGTAAGTATTATTTTTATTGTATATGCTTAATAAATAAATTGAAATTGGAGGCATGTTTCACCCGTTTGAACAACACATTTTAAGAAATATGTTGCATGGTGTTGGACGATATTTTAATAGAGTTTAACTTTGTTCAAACTTGAGCTAGACGTATTAAGCAAAGTAGGAACTATAAACTTGACGATGATCAAAAGCTCCGTTGGTATTTCTAAAGACACACTTGTGTTATGTTTTATCACCACTGAATAGGGAAAAAAACAAGGGACGAAGGACAAACATTCGAAACGTCTTGTGCAGAAACAAGTCAAATTTAATAAAAAAGATAAAAACCTATAAAACGCTTTACGGTTTTCACGCAGTTAAAATTTAAAAAAAACATTTACGTTTCGTCTTCTCTCGTGTAAGGCTTCATCAGAATGATCTAAAATATGGATAGTTGCGGGTAAAAAGCGAATGAAAACTGAATTTGCACAGTGATAAAAAGAAATTAAAAGGCTACTGTTCTATGTGTTAAAAGGAAAAGTACAATAAAACAGTTAATCATGCAGTAAGGCTATTCTAAATTAATTGTTTCCAAGTAAAACTGATTTTGTAAGAGTCATTTCTATTAAAATTATTTGGGTGCTTTTGAATTTCAATCGCTTCTTTGATTGATCTAGGTAAATACTTTTGTGTTTTTGCAATAACTTAGTATTTTCAAAACGAGGCTAAGACTGTATAAAATGAAACTGCGGTCATTTAAATCTGCAGTAACTAAGAATTTGAAGAATTAAGGAATCAAAGATTTTTGATTTCGTTACCCTTTGTCCTTGCTTGCCTGGTGGCCCGGCATTTCCTTTGGGACCCTAGAGGGAAAAGCAATACAAAACCATCACAAATGCATAGAGAAGATATATAGATTAGTTTATGACTTCCTTTTAGGTATGGGAGGCTGGAGCTACGTCTATTTAACTGCAATCATCCGAGCGTTTTCTTCAAAGATTTTACAGCAATTTATTTTTAAAACTTTATCTGTTCTCAAAGGTTGAACAAAATGAAAGCTATAAGTTAGAAGTTGAGATCTTTTTGTTGTACTGTGATAAATGACCGGTCGCTCGAGCTCTTTCTTTGTAGCATTTATCTTGCCTAACCACTTTCTTTCCACCGTATTAAAAGCCAAAAAATACATTATGAAAATAACCTAGTTCGCTTGAATTACGTTTCTTATGCATGTACTGGGTATATTTTGTAAAATTTAATCACACTTTCTGTTTGAAGGGTGGGAGCTTTTAAGGGCGTAGCCAGCATTTTTAAGAGGGGGGGGGGTCAGTGATAAATATCGTAGTGAGGTAGTTCTAAAAACTGACACAGTAAAGGATCAAGGTGTGAGGGGGAAGGGAAGGGGGGGGGGGTTCCGGAACCCCTGGAATGCCCCCTGGCTACGCCCCAGACTTTGGCTACCAACAAGTGATAGAAATACAACCAATGAAAATTTTAATTAACATTTATTGGG
>JAOBBB020368699.1:0-10105 GCA_025331005.2 Zoanthus gigantus
TCATCATCATCATCATCATCATCATCATCATCATCATCATCATCATCTTCTTCTTCTTCTTCTTCTTCTTCTTCTTCATCTTCTTCTTCTTCTTCTTCTTCTTCTTCTTCTTCTTCTTCATCTTCTTCTTCTTCATCTTCTTCTTCTTCTTCTTCTTCTTCTTCTTCTTCTTCATCTTCTTCTTCTTCTTCTTCTTCATCTTCTTCTTCTTCATCTTCTTCTTCTTCTTCTTCTTCTTTTTCTTCTTTTTCTTCTTCTTCTTTTTCTTCTTCTTTTTCTTTGTTTAACGTTCCTAGTTTTCGGGGGTCGGACAAGATATGAGTCGGCCTCCACTGTCTTCTATCGTCTGCCATATCTTCTGTGATGTTTAACTTCCTCATGTCTTCTTCCACTACCTTACTCCAGGGCTGCCTATCTTCCACCTCCAGCTCCATCATCACTCTCCCTACGTTTTACATAAACAAACCATCTCAACCTCGTTTTCCTAAATATAACCTATGTTCAAGGCTCTCCACCCCACATCTTATTCTGACCGTTTCATTAGTAATCCTATACTCTCATCTTACTCTTGACATGTATCTCAACATTCTGTGATAACAACTAGCTAGCAGTCCTTCAAGTCTTTCTGTTACTGCCCAATTTTCCGCAGCATACAGCAATGCAGGCCTCAAACACACAGTAAAGCTTCGCTCTTTCCTCTAGTTGAATTCTATGGTTTACAAAGCAAGCTCACCAACTCCCTCCATTTACTCTAAGCACAGGATATCCTATCCCTTACTGCCAATTCTACCACTCCTCCGCAAGAAATCACATCACCAAGATAACAAAAGCTGTCCACTATTTCCAGACTATCTTCTCCCACTTCCAATCTCTGTGGCACTGCTTCAACTCCTGTCACACATGTTAGAGATCTAAAGTTATCTCCTGCTTATCTTAGATTTCCAAGCCCAGAACATCTCTGGCGGCACCACCTTTCACAACTTTGACACCATAGTGAGTTTGCTCCAACTCCTTTGCCGCAAACCCACATGGGTACCTTCCCCTTTGTGGTCTAACAACAGGTTCTCTACCCATCACCATCAACTGGATCTTATTTATGTTTACCCATAATCCCCTAGTTTCCATATCTCTCTTTTATACATCAAATTTTCTAACTGCCTCTTCTTTTGATTCAGCTGTTATCACTAGGTCGTCGGTATACAATAAGTCCCATAATCATTCTCCTCTTGCTGCTCTAGTTGCCTCACCCTGCATCACCACCACAACTAGCAGGGGACTCAGTGCTGACCCTTGATGTACTCCCGATCCAATCCCAAACTCATCTGAAGTAATCGCTAGAGTCCTGACCCTTGACCTTGCATTGCTATATAAGGCCATAAACAAGTGCTATGAGACGCTCAGGCACTTTTTGACATCTCAAAGCCCATCGAATTGCTTTCCTTGGCCCACAGTCAAAAACCTTCTCTAAAATCAACAAAAATATGGGAAAGCTCTTTCTTCTTTAGACCAAACTTTTCCTGCAACTTTCCTAATAAAAAAATTGCCTCTACAGTTGACTTACCCGGCTGGAATCCAAACTGTTTCTCGTCAATCTTCACAATATCTCTAAACCTCTTCTAGGGTTTTCTCATACACCTCCATATCCTGTTCCAGAAGTCTCACTCCTCTCTGTTTGTCCACCATTAGGGCATCTTTCTTACCTTTATATACAGGTATGTTATAACTCTTGGCCCACTGCCCTGAAACCTCGCCTTCCTGTTCAATGGATTCATATACTTGAAAAAACTTAAAATGTTTTTTCATCCGGTAATGCATGCTCAAGCGTGTCCAATAAAAAATCATGATCAATGTTTGAAGATATTGTGTCTTTTTACTGGTTGTATAACTAACTATTACTAGCACGCATGTGCTATTTAGATTTGTGGGATACATTGCCAGAGATTATCATGAAAACAGAAAAACATGAAGAAGTGATATACAGTTTGGCAAAACTTTCAGAGCTTTGCTTGCCAAATAGGTAACAACAACAGGTACCATGTTTTCTATTGTCTTGCAAATTGTTACTTTGTGAGAGTTCATATAAAATTAAAGTTAACAGATTGCGGAAGAGAAGTGCTCTAAATGTTAGGGGGATTTAGGCTAAAATTGTTCTTAAATTATTGTGAGAACTAAATTGGTACATTTATTCAGCATTAGAATTTACAGATGGGTCGGTCGGATACACCAAAAAGTTTGATAATCGAGGATGCGTTTTTGATCCTTTCCCATGTTCCACTGAAGGATAGATATTTGGCATAATGGAAGAAAAAAAAGTCAAGGAAAAAACTTAAAGTCCCTAATGCTTCCATGTCTGTGATTCAATTGTCTGCCGCGTAGGTCATGAATGATACGAGGTTATGGTTTGCATTTAAGAGAAAAAATCATGTTTAGGCCTAAATTTGATCTTGACAAAGAATTATGAAACAGAAGCCGGGATTTTTTGTTTGGTTTGTATCAAGCGTTTATTGACCTTAGTTTAATTGATATTTAGATGGCCAAAGAATGCACTGAAACTGCAAATTTTACAAAGCTCACACTTTAATTAGTTGTTTAAGCCTTTGGAGATTATGCACTGGGAAACCGGTGGGTGAGAACAAATTTTTTGACAATTAATAATTTTCTGCTGTTTAAAAAATATAGATTTTTATTTTTTTAAAAAATGTCCTTGTTCATCAATGTCGGGCATTTTTCAGCCTAAATTTTCTATAAAAAGGTTATTAGAAATATTTTACTAAAAGCTAATGTCCATGCTGTTTGCTCGTGATTGTCATCAGTGCAATGATTGGCCAAGGATCGGACTGACGTCAGCTCCGATTGCTTCTTACGGCGATGCTCATAAAAATCTCATTAAGTTGTTTAAATGCGACTTGTATTTACTCTCATGTTTACCTCAGTAGTGTTTTTTTTTTAAATATTCAACAAAAAATTATCTGGTTGTTAGCTAAAGGTTCTTACATCTCTGAATTCCCACTCCTGCTATAGCCATCATTCGGAGGATTTTCTTGATTAAGGGTAGAATTAGTTTGTTTGTAGATAATAAGAAATACAAAGAAAATAAAAATGTATATAAACGCCAATACTAAGATTTCATTTTCAGTATTTTAATTTCCTGGGCAAGTTTACCGGTGAAGGAATCAACAAAGCCGTTAGTGTTCGTGAACGTTCGCTGAACGTTCAACTTAAAATCGAGGACAAAAATGCTGGCTTGTTGAAATAAGGTGGCTCCTTGAAGTAGATTTTCTGGTCCTACCTTTCCGATATACTTCTTAAACAACATTTTCTTTCGTCTTTTAGCTAAGCTTGCAATTCCTGCTCCATTAATGCTATACATTACGACAAGAATTAAAATCCTTTAAGAAATTTACCTTTAATTTTGCGAGTTTCTGTTCATTTCTCTGTGTTGCGAGACCCCAATCCAACTCCGGCACACAAGAGAAAATGTAAAAATTTGTCGCACGAAAATGGCAAAAAACACAAAACATGTCAATATTGTGTAAATGGCATGAAGAAATACCAATTAAGCTGTATAGTTATTGACAAAAGCAAACTTAGCGATTACTCGAGTTTTGCCAGTATTAAGATCAAAATAATGTTAACCATGGCTAATGGCCGAATTTCGCTCGAAAGTTTCTAAGAATGTGTTGTGTAGGTATGGCAACGAGGTAATTACGAACTTTCACCAGTTTTTATATAATTTGTATAACAAATGGATCGAAGTGAAACAAAATTTGCAATACCAGAAAAACTCTGAGATTACAGCTGACGGATTATTGGCCATTAATTTCTTTTAAGAATCATTGAAAAAACAATATAGCGATGTCTATGAGGACAGGAGTCATGCAAGCTATTTACGAGAAACGCTCAGAACAAGCAGAACATTTATTAAAGTGTATACAACATACTAAGAACATACTTGAGACTGAGAAGGCCCTAAAAGTTCTATTTTGAACACTACAGGAAAAAAATACTTGCTTAGCATAAGACCATCCATGAAGTACCTACATACTTCCTATTTGAAAACTTGTCATGTTACAAAACGACCATCACCGTTTATGTTAGCACATTCATTGCGCTTGTTTTATTTTTAAATTCCCGTAAATTTTTTTTTGGAATTGAAATCTTGTTCGCTACGCTCACTCGTAAATGAAAGATCTTTTCAAAATTTCGTTTCTTCGCGCGCCTATAAAATATGGTCTATATTTGTTTCACAAAGCTATTCCAAATACTTGCAATTTGTTTTGACTATTTCAGAGTGAAATGTTCAGCAAAATATTTTAAAAAGTTGAAACTCAGCTCAAATATGTACTTTGTGATAAAAGATAGTGTAACTACTGTTTGATTGGACTTTAAAAGAGGATTAAAGGTAAAAATGGTGGACTCTTGTCGATTGAAAATATACTAGACACTTCTACAGTGTGCAGCAACCTACGTCCAAATCAGTTTTTACTGAATACAGAGTAGAATTGATATTAAATCCGTCCACGTTTTGATAACTCTGAAAAAAAAAATTTTTTTAATGAAATTTGCTACCAATTTTTTGAAGATTCAAGGAAAGCTGTAGTTGCAATGCCGGCTTACTTTTAACTGATTTTAAGGAACTATTTTCCCAAAAATAAATTCCCACAAAATTTTCTGATTCTGAGAGATTGGTAAAATGAATACCAGCTTGTTCTGGAACCTAAACTCAGGGGATGCAAAAGTTGCTCATACACTATATGCAATGGCACATCGAGCCAATACTATGATCTCTTCAACAAAAGGATTTAGGTTTTCCAGATTTTCATGATCTGTTAAAAGGCGGACTTTTCAAGTGAGAAGTAAAGAAGCTGGAAACAAGTATTTATCTCAATGGGTTATGGTCGTAATATAGACCACGGATCCAACGCCTATCTCCGAGTTTTGTCGCGTTAAGCGGATGTACTCTGATCCACCTTAAGATGAGCTACGGCTTCTTGAGCCCCGAGACTCCAATCATCTCTCATTTTTGTATTTTTCAAGTTAAAATTCTAATAAGTAACAACAGCAAGGGGTTAAATATTCTTTATTTAGAGAAGCTATCAAACACTTTAACTCCACTGAATAAACTATTTAAATAATCTTTTTTAAATTCCGAGTTTTTTTAGCTTAGCGACGATTTTAAAAAAACAATTCATTTGTACCTGGGACATTAAAGGGAGCAGCCCAGAGTGGACACAACAGCGCGATACAAACAAACACGAAACAAGCTCGACCCATGAAGGCTGATTTACGCTAGTGAAGTAAGCGGAGACGGATGCGGAAACGTAAGATGCTTACGTTCGTGTGTAAATCAAATAAAGGAAACGGAAGCGAAGACGGATACAGATGCTAAATTTGGTGTGCTGTGTCCGAGTAGGGCCTGATAACTAATGTTTTTCTAGAATTTTGATTGGCTGATTTGTTACGTCTCCGTCTCCGCTTCCGTTCAAGCGATTTACACTGGACGCAAGCGACGTAAGAGGTGAAGGAGACTAAACGAAAAAGGAAATCTTCCGTTCTGTTCCTTCACGCATTCGCTTCCACTTCTGTCTCCTTCATTAGATTTACACACAAACGTAAGCACCTTACGTCCCCGCTTTCGTCTCCATCCCCGCTTACTTCACCAGTGTAAATCAGCCTTAAATGTTGCAATTCAATTTCTAGTCTATTACCTTTACATAAAACACCTTTCAAATTCTATTAGGGATTGAACAATAAGTCAAACTCACACCAAACTTTAAAAACTAAAATTTCCTTATATCTATAATTGATACATCTGTACAAAATTTAAGAGCTTAATTAATGTCATTTAAAATTTTCTTGTTTCAATACTGGAACACCTTAAAAATTCTGTGATTCGGGTCTTCTTTTAAATATGTAAAAATAGTAATTCTAATCAATGACCAAACTTTGGTACAGTTATAAGTAAAACCTGTTTACAGCAAATTTACTAAGTTCTAAACCTATAAAATTAAACCTCTTGTTCAAACCATGTCCTCTCAACCAAAAGATAAGTATTTAAATCTGGACTAGAAAACATCTCTCGGTAAAATCTAAAACACAGTCAAATACCAGTTCTTATTTTCTTCAGCTTCAAAAGCAATACATCCGTGAAGCTTTCGTTCAGTCACAGCAGACCACGATCATTTATTTGTTAAACTATTGTAAGATGCCCTTGAATGAATAATTTGTCAAACCGGGTGTTTAGTCTACTCTTCACTAATATCCTCCTCGTATCGTCCATACACCATGCTGCGCAATAATGGCCCAACCTGTGAAAATATAAATAAAAGCACACCTTTTACCTTCTTACTGACTTACAGCAAACAGTGCATGTTTTTTTTTTAATTTTTTTAAAATAAAGGCATTGTATAGTTTTAATAAATATGGCAACCAAAAATTATTACAAATTCGTGTGTCAAAACAATGCTACATAAGGGGATAAGGAAATCCTTCTAGTATAGATTTTAGTTGTTTGGTGTTAGATTTGTCAGAGGGCAGAGGAGATCTTTTTCAGTTTGGAGATTTTTAGCTTCATTAAACTCTAGACTATAAACAAAAAAACAAAACAAACAAAACAAAAACAAAAACAACAGTGCATGTTGCATGCCCTCCTCTCAGCGGGACAACTATCTTTTATTAGGGTTATGAAATGGCAAGAAACAAAAAAAAATAAGAGACGATGTCTCTCTTGTTTATTATTTCAAGTCTGATTGTATATTGAATCACGTAACATATTTAAAAACTATACATACCAAAAAACGTACATCATTAATTGTGATTACGTAAAAAAGAGAAACTTGTCCTGCAATTTTTTTAGTTAATTTTGTGTGTATAACCGTTTAGGATGTGGAGAACGGGAGGGGGGGGGGGGGTTGATGGAAACTTGGCTGGAAGCCTACTCGTCATTCACCACTGGCCCCCTCTATAATGATCTCCAAGCCACCAACAACTGGCCTCCTCGACAACAATCATTCAAGTCATCCATCAGTGGCATCCACTACAACAATCATTCAAGGAATCCATTAGTGTAATCATCTACAACACTCATTCAAGCAATTTATCAGTGGCATCCTCTCCAACAACCATTCAAGCATCCATTAGTGGCATCCTCTACAACAACCATTCAAGCAATCCATCAGTGGCATCTTCTACAAAAATCATTCGAGTAATCCATCAGTGCAATCCTCTACAACAATCATTCAAGCAATTTATCAGTGGCATCCTCTACAACAATCATTTAAGCAATCCGCTAATGGCATCCCCTACAACAATCATTTAAGCAATCCGCTAATGGCATCCTCTACAACAATCATTCAAGGCATCTATTAGTGACGTCCTCAACAAAATCCTTCAAACAATCCATCAGTGGCATCCTCTACAACAATCCATCAAGGCATCCATTAGTGACATCCTCTACAACAATCCGTCAGGGAATTCAGCAGTGGCATCCTCTAAAACAATCAATCAAGTCATTTATTAGTGACATCCTTACAACAATCCTTCAAGCGATCCACCAGTGCGATCCTCTACAAACATCCATCAAGGCATCCATCAGCGGTATTCTCAACAATATATCAAGGAATCCACCAGTTGAATCCTCTAAAACAATCTATCAAGATATTCATTAGTGGTATCCACAACAATAATCTATCAAGGCATCTACCAGTGCTTTCCTCTCCAGCCATCAAGCAATCCATCAGTGGCATCCTCAACAACAATCATTCAAGCAATCCATTAGTGGCACCCTCTACAGCAATCCTCCGCGCCATCCAACAGTGGCATCCTCTATAATAATCACTCATTATCTATCAGTGGCATCCAATACAATAATTCATCAAGGTATCCAATAGTGCCATCCTCTACTTAACAATCTTTCAAGCAATCCACTAGTGGAATCCTACAACAATCCATCAAGACATCCATCAGTGGCACCCTCTACAACAATTCTACCGGTCATTTATCAAATGTATCCCTTTAACAATTCATCTGCCAGAACCATCCTATTTTCTGATTACAAAAAATGTTCAAATAGGAGATTCTGAAAACATATGATTGCTTAAAATTAGCAAAAAAATATTTGCCCTAGCTCTTCAGGGAGATTAATGAGGCTGCAATTTTGATCACAACATTCTTGAAAAAATCAGCTCCATTTTCATTATGCAGATTTCGAACTGAAGTAATAAACTGTATTTCCTGCACAAGTAAATAAATGTAGATACAAAGGAATTATCTCTAGGTAATAATGATGTCAAACATAGAGTTAAATCGACCATAAAATTTTCACTACATAATTACTACATTATTCTCTTAACTTGCCAAGAAATTGGTTACTACGAACCTCTCGCGGATCCCCAAGTGCTTCTCCTAGCATCCTCTCAATGTTTCTTGTTATTGCCACCTTTTGCTGGGCAGTGAGTGGGTAAGTAATCTGGCTAGGAGTTGGACCAGCCTGAAACAGTGTAGTATTACAGAATATATGAAAACTGGAAAAGACTTGGCTAGCAGTGGGACAGTAGAACAGTAGCCACTGAATAGATGTTCTTTGCTAGTTGCTATACAGTATTAAAACTTAGTCAATTGTACCTGCTTTTAACCACTGGAGTGGGAAAGTCTTATTCTTAATCATAGTCCATTAAGTGATAGTTAATATGCATGAGTTCAACATATAACATCGTCTTAATTGACTCATAAAACTTAGCTAACACTAAGAACAGTGACAACTGAATATCTTTGGTGAATAGTTTGACAAACTTTAATATGCAACCTTTGTTCACCGTACAAAATCTGCACATGTGATAGGTCAAAATTGATCACATGATTTCAATTTATCTGTCAATAACTGCATGACCTGGTTTAAACAAATGTTTAATTTATGGCTTTGAAAATGACAGAGTCTTCGATAAATTTAAAAGACTGAATATATGAGTCAAAATTATTTTTTTTAGTATTAAGTTTCTCCAGCCAAAGTTGTCATTTATCAGAGAATACACTCAAGTGATTTGGCAAGCTTTTTGGCACATCATTTAAGTCCAGAAATTTTCTTACCTTTCAAAGAAGTTTGAAGTTTGGGTTTCTTTTTAAAGGGGTTACTTTGTGTTCCGTTTTTCTGTTTAATCTTTAAAATGGAATTCACTCCTTTGCCAGATTTACAATCATAAACTAGTTTGTATTGTGGTGGGAGTCAAAGACTCTCATCCGCTTAACACTACAGAAACCAGAGATAAGAGCCGGCTCCATGGGCCACTTGGCTCGTTTTAAAGGATTTAGCTTAACCACTAAATGATATCAGAATCAAATCTAACTTAAATAAAGGACTGATAAACTTAATATTACAATCAAGCTTAAAACTCTAAGTAGGCAAATATACATAAAATATATTCGCAATAGAACACTTTTACAAATGGCAACTTTTTAAATATTTTTTTTGTTTATATTCAAATTAGCTTGACTAGCCTCGTATTCAGTTGAAAATTCAAAAGAATATGTTACCCCAAATGAGTATTAAATATATTCTCCATTAGCCAATATCAATAATACCATAATACTCTTTGTCAATTTTCATCCTTCAAAACTTTGCATAAGCATTGTTTTTATTTTTTCTTGGGACAATGGTCCCAAGAGGAACTATAAACAATGCTTATGCAAAATGTTGAAGGAACAAACAAAGAGTATTATGGTACTTTTGATATTGGCTAATTTGCGAAAGTGGTTTATATGTATAGTTTATTGCCAACGAGCCAGCCGAACGAAGACGCGAGGCTGGCGAGGCGGCAGCATTATAGAGCCGTACGAGGATAGTATTCAGGTAATACAAATCTCGAGTGCTTGTAAGAGATGTACTGTAAGGATCATTTAGCCAATCGTAGGTGCGCTAAGAACTGCATCGAAACTGCAGCCAATGAGAGTGCGCTAAAGATGTATGTAGTATTAGGCGGCATGGTTCCTCGGCAAATTGGAGTAGTGTGGTGGAGTTGTTTCTTCTTTATGTAGAGAGATATTAAAGGAATCAAAACGTTCTTTCGTGTTCTTTTGTGAGGTTTATTTGTTCTGATAACCTTCCAACTTT
>JAOBBB020368710.1:0-10104 GCA_025331005.2 Zoanthus gigantus
AAGTTTGCTTTAAAACCAAAGTCGATACATGGTTTTCTTGTTTAAGAAAGATTGAATTTTTTAACTGAGTACCATATAGTACGGGCCGTTTTGGGCTCCATGGGAGCGAAAGGGTTAAATAATAGTAAAATAAAAAAGTGCACAATCATTTTAATTGAATGATATAAAAGTTTTGAGCTAATGTTTACTAGAGGTAAATCAACACTGATTGCACAAACTCACTAAGTGAAAGAGCAGTGCTGTTATAAATTGGAAAGATAAAAAAGAAATTATTGCAAAAGGATAAAATATTGCTAAAATAGATTGGACAATAACAACAGGGCTGGTGAGAACACATCAAATCTTCCATTGCTTCATGTCTCATTATTCCGTTTTTCTAAAATAGGAAGAGGGTATAGAAAAACGATTGCCTGCTTCTATTCCTGAGGAACACTTTGGACAAAGAATCCTGGTTAAATGTTTACAGTTAAAGTATGTACAGAATCATTTGTAAAGTATAATATTATTAAGCTTGTAACAAAAGAATAAATTATGAGGTCTTGTACAGAAGGTGTGTTATAGTTTGTCGACCTAATATTTGAGATGTTTTGAAAGACTTATGGCTGATGGGTAACGAGGAATCTATAGTTATCTTTATGATTGACACATTTGGCTGCATCTAAATTAAGTATTTAGCAAGTAGTTTAAATTAACAGAATTAATTTTGAAAACTGTAAAAAATATATTTTGTTTGTTTTTGTTATGTAGACTTGAACTTGATGTGGAACCAATATTTGCGTCAATGGCTCTGTATGATGGAAGAGTTAAGAAAAAGGTACCGTAAGTGCAACCTTTATTAGTTTAGAATGCTGAGTCATGATTCTGTTGTATTCCATGGTTTGTAAGTACAATTCATCACAAAGTAATGTTGTTCCAGGCCCATAAAACAAATCAGTAACTGATGCAATAATTGTACTTTATTGGCCAAGGAAACCTGTTCAATCAGTGACAAGCAACGCCTAATGAAATGTTAAAATACATAAACCATAAGGGCAGATTGTGTATCTTCATGGTTTGTAGCATATAAAACATCCATTCTTCATTTCTACAGTTTTTAAACTTGCTGTAACTGTTGAGAACCACAATGTTTGTTCATCATGCTAAACCATTAGGTTCCCATTTTACTATTTCTGAGACATTTACCAAGTCAGCAAATTTTCAGTGAAATTTCAAGATCTGTTACATTCTTTCTTTCTTCCTACCAGCATGGCCATGTGCCCATATAAGTAACTTCATAGTAGCTAGTAGCACGCATATATTGCCTATATTCAGAACATCAAAACATATTAGTAGCTTCATAGTAGCTAGTAGCACGCATATATTGCCTATATTCAGAACATCAAAACATATTTTTCTAATTTTTTTAATTCACCCCTACATGTACATATCGCTATAGCTTGAATGATTTTTAAAAAATGTAGATGATAGTGGTATAAAAGATATTTTCTTGTTTTAGAAATCCTTAGATTTTAATGTAATTTTTCAAAAATCGCATCACCAATTTGGAGTGGATTGAAGCAATCTGCTCGTCAACAAAATTACCGCTTTTCATTTTGCATTTAAAGGAGTAACAAAGTTGTAGGAAGGAAAGTTATTTTTGTTAATCTGTTTATGTGACAAAAGTAGTTGCAGATGAAAATCTGTGTTTCATAGTCATGCTGAGGTCGTGGTAAAAATGGAACAAACTGTATAGATTAGGCTCTAATAGACGAAAATCTGTAGATTGCATCAGGGTCTGGTTCCTCAAAACTCTGATTAACTTAATCTTGGATGAAGACAAAATTCAGACTAGTTGTTCAGACTTTCTGATGTTCACAGAATACTGTTTTACCAATCAAAGAAACATGTGAACTCCAAACTTACAGCCTAAAGCGAGCTATAAAAGGTAGGAAACACTAGTTTGAATTAAAAATTTTACCCTGAGTTCACACTAATCGGGTTTTTAGGAACTGGTCCCAGATGACTCCAAATCATTGTTCGTTTTACGTACTGTATTTTGACTTTTGTCATTAAAATCGTTAACCCTTTTTCAGCTGAGAAAGTGTTTGCTTATTCTAGATTTCAGAAAACTTTTACTTTGACATGAATAGTGATTGGTGCCGGAAACTATTAAAGGATTATGTTCCAAGGACAGACTTCTCTACACTAAGCCGGTCAGCCCTGTTTTCAATTAGTTACCCATCTACAGACGTTTATCTAGTTGTAAAGCTGGAAAAAGTTCTACAGCAGGGAGATATTAGTGATGTTGCAGAACCTTTCATGAAAGACACCGAGAGCCCAAAGGTAACAAGTGCTTGTGAGAAAATCGCATTTTGTTTTTATTATGTTGTCTATCTATCTCATCCTGGGGATAAGTACTACTAAATTTGTTGAGAATGGACAGTTGATAATTCTACTCAGATGTTAACTGTGTTTACCGTTATTCTATTCCATAATATTAATAGTCAATAACTTCCTTTATTCAACTTTCTAAATATTGAGAAGTTTCTGTATTCCTGAAAAGAGTTAACACTCAACTTTAGCAAAGTTGACACTCAACTTTATAGTTTTAAGGCAGACATTTCAGATTTAACTCTTGGCTGACAGTTGACGGTCACGTTTTTGAGGGGTATTAGAGCAAATGGATTTTTTCAATTAAACACAGCAGTATTCGTTTTGCAAGTTACTGCAAGTTTTGCAAGTTACTGCTGAGGTTAATCTAGGCAGGACAATGATTTAGATTTGAAATAAAATTATTATATGAAAATTGCCTTTACAATTTTACTAAGTAATAGGTTATAAGTAACACAATATTGACATAAGTATAAACACTATACATCGAAATTTGAAAGAGGTTTTTAGAAAACAGTAACTAAAAAAAAAAGAAAAGAAAAGTATGAAAATTATGTTCGGTTGCTATCAGATGAAATAAGTGAATTGATTAGGCTTAGAAAGTAGTTGGATGGCATTAGAGACTTCAAAATATGATTTTTCCTGTTCAAGAATGTGAAAAAGAGTAGACTTAATAGATATTTAGCTGTGAACACGAACGCCATCTTGGATTTCGTTGTATACAAGCTTGAAAGATTCAGTTAAGCAAACAGAGGCTTTCCTGTTACAATAACTTAACCCAAGTTTCAACGACACACATATGCAATTTAGCGGGGATGTCTGCCCTAATCCAGGGCTTACTAACCCACCTGGTTAGCCTAGTTGGTAAGGTGCCAGTCTGCTGTGCGGGAGGCTCGGGTTCGATTCCCAGCCTGACCACCACTCAGGGTCTTAAAATAATTGAGGAGAAGGTGCTGCCTTTGCTCTAACATCTGCAAATGTTTAGACCTTCACTTCTTCTCGGATAAGGACGTTAAACCGTAGGTCCAGTCTCTCGATCTCTCTGTCGAGGGACTTAAAAGAACCCACACACTTCTCGCAAAGAGTAGGGTCGTGATCCTGGTGTTATGGTCTGTTTCTTCCACTGAGGGCACTTCCTATTGCTGACAAGTTGCGCCTTAACATGTGAGTTGCTCCAGCGGACCTTTAAGATCCTCAACTGTCTGACCTCAACTGTATATATTTGTAAACAGGTTCTGAAAAGCCCCGAGGGGAGAACCTGTATATCTATCATACCTATCATATCTACAGTTTCGCACATGTCTTCCTCAGACAACACCTCAAATCACTTTGGTTTCTCACTTCAAAAGAAGGGCTTTAAGACGTGTTCCCTAAATGTTCGATCTCTACCGAAAAAGTTTGATGAGATTAAACACCTCATACAGTTAAATAGCTTTGATATCTTTGCTATGTGGTTGGAACAACCAGGAGCTCTTTTTCAAATGGTACGAAATACATTAGTTTGACAGTAATGATGGAAAGAGGAGGAGGGGTTGCTATTTACACAAATAACGCTCGTTGATTTATAATCAAGATTTCTTGTTTGAAGAAACATCCAAGACTGAATTTGTCAGTCTGGAAGTCTGACAACATCCTTCAAGACCAAGACTGATCTTTATTGCTTTATATCGTCCTCCAAATTCAAAACCTAATTAAGCTCTACGGTGAAATAACAACACTGTTAGAGTCTGCTTCTTGCCTATACATTGAGGTTATTGTGACTGGAGACTTTAATATAGATCTAATCAGCCAGAAACAAACACAACTGATAAGGATTTTCACGGATGCTGGAATGAAACAAGTAATGGGGCAGCCATGGGGCCTGATCATAGGCCATTCTGATCATCCATATTTACACAACACATCCCGAAAGAATTACCGATATTGTTGTTCCTGTGACAGACCATTATCCTGTCAGTTTTGTACATAAAGCTGGGAAAAATAAGGTGCAAAAGCATTGTCACTACTTGATCATGTATAGAACCTTCAAAACATTCTCATGCGAACTGTTTTTGGAGGATTTTTATGAAGCCCCCTGGTCACTTTTAAAGGTTTTGGACGATGTAAGTGACAAGTCAGATGCATAGTATACGCTTTTCACAAGCATAATGCATCTATTGTGTTCAAACAGGTGAAACACAAATAGATGCAGTGTGAATGGATGAATTCTAAAATATTACAACATATCCATACATTATAAGAGATCAACTTACGTCTCGAACTGTTAGCAAGGACACTGCATAAAGAGCCCCGTGTTGTGAAACTCATGGCAGATTGTAAAGCCAATTACTTGAAACAGAAGATCATGAACAACAAGGATAATGTTGATGCAAGCTATGCCAACAAAACCTTTCTTACAAGCACCAAGCCATATAAAGGTTGACAATAGGCTTGTATCCAAGCCTGAGGAAATCGCAAATTTGCATTGTAGGAAATGATTGTATAACTACCTTATAAACCAATTCTTGAATACTGTTGTACGGTATGGGGCAAATGTTTGAAGCAATAGTTAAACAGATTATTATGACTACGGAAGCGCTGCTCCAGAATGATACTAGATGCTAATTTTTAGGATAATTCAGTGTTGCTATCTACTAAATTACACTACTACTAAATCCAATCTGATATCATTCGTGCTAGAAAACTATCCCTTCTACACAAAATTAGTAATGGCCATGGTCCGGAATATCTTTCCTCCAATGTTAAGTATGTGAAAAGTAGGCACGATTACAACATAAGAACCTCGAGAAGAAATTATCTTTTTACGCCTAAGTGCAGAAAAATTCAGGCCTGAGAACATTCCACTCCAGTGCCACTCGTCTGTGAAACGAAACTGAATCGTGTCTTAGGAATACTCTTTCACAGAAGCATTTTATAACAGATCCCCAAGGTAAAATGATGCTGGGAAACTCTAGTACTGAACATTTCAATATTAGTTATATGTATTGATTAGTTTATTCATTAATGATTACTTTTCTTAAATTAGTTTCTTGCTTTAGATTAGCTTAGGGAGGTTCATTGTGTAAACTACGGAGCCATCAGTAATTGAAGTTACCCTCGTTAAATAAAGTGATATTATTATTATTATTATTATTATTATTATTCATTCCCAGCTTGTGATATAACTAACAGCTATCTGTGTGTTCATAAGGATTAAATTATTACGTTTCAGTGATCTTCAAAGAATTAAGAGGACATTTTATTTAGTTTTGATAGTTTTAATATGAAGATAAAAACTTTGTAATAAGCAAACAGTTTGTTTTTTACAGCATCGAGACAAAGTGCGAGCTGGTGCTGTAGTGAACTGTGATAGACTTGGTAAATATCGAATGCCCTTTGCATGGACTGCCTACCACTTGATTGACATCATCAGTGGAGCATGTACAGTGGATGCCAGCAGTATTTCCCAACAGGAAAAAGAGTCTCAAGGAAGTGCAATGTCACGCAAGGTAATAACATTTGATAGCTATGGGAGAGTGTCACAAGCGGTTGTGTCCAAAGTATAAATGGTTGTATCCCCAACCTAGCATGAAGGGTTTCTGAGATTTTTCCTCAGTTATACCTTTGTTTAACAGGGGGACCACCTCATCTACTTTTTAAACTGGATATATTAATAATCTTAATTTTAGAAATAATATACAGTGTATTTTAACGGATAAAAATCAAATAAATATTAATTACAAAGAGTTTAGAAATCCACCAGAAATGCCAAGAATTGTAGTTTAAAATGGGATCACGTAAAGACGCTAAAAGACCTTTAACCGGACTTCAAAACAACCCAACATGCAGACTTATAAAACTAAGAAAATCAGACAATTATCAGATCAACTAAAGGCAAGCTGTGGAGAAGCACAAACGACACCGTGGTTCAATATTATTCCCGATAAAGAAAAACAAGCATTTTTGACTTTCGACGTGTCCGTCAATAACTGAAGAACTCCTAATGAAGGCACTCAACTCACCCACAGGGTTTTCAAATTGAAAAAAAGTAGCAGGAGGAAATTGTAAAGTAGCCGGAGCACTATCTCATCTCCGATGACGGCAGCCTTGTGGAATACAAAAAGTACCCGGCGCAAATGCTTGAAGTAGCCGGTGATTTGCGCCGGGCGCCGGCTAAATTTGAAAACCCTGCACCCAACAAGACAGACAAATAATTATTCACGCTAAAAGATCGCTACTTCACCACCAAAACGCAACATGGATTAAAAGAGACACAAACAACATTTTCGATGTAACAATGGGATCATATGACGGAGCAGAGACTTGTAGCTGATAGGCCTTAACATGTTGTCATTAATTTCTCAAAAATTCAAAAACCAGATAGGCCTATACCATGACGATAGTCTTACAGTATGCAGGGCAATATCGAAAGAAATCGAAAAGACAGAACAAGGAGTTAGTAAAGTTTTTCAAGCAAATGACCTGAAGATCACAATAGATGCTAACAAAAAGATCGTTTATTTTATTAGATGTAACATTTCACCTCACAAACGGAAGCTACAAACCATACATGAAACCCAACAATAAACTTATACAGTATAAAGTACGTCCATAAACTTATCAACCATCCCCCAACGATACTTGGGGGATTCCAGCAAGCATTAACAAAAGACTGTCAAACATATCATCAATCAAAGAAGCATTTGATGATGAAATGGCAGCTCCTTACCAAAAAGCACTTGATGAAAGCGGATATAACTACACACTGAACTACAACCCTTCGCTAACACGAAACCTAAATCAAAAAACCAACCGGAGCAGAAAAACACCGTCAACAAATGCTTCCCAACAATACCTGTTAAAATTTTTAACAAGAACACACTCAATTTAAGTTACTCTTGCATGCCAAATATGAAATCAATTATTGCGTCACACAACAAAGACATTGTCAAACACCGCCATAATGCCAACACACGCACAACGTGCAGAAAAAGAATGTGACTGCAGAAATAAACTGGAATTCCCTCTCGAAGAAAAATGCCTACAAACAAATGTAGTTTACCAAGGTACAATAACGACGGAAACAGCAATCAACTTTAAAGAATGGTACATAAAGCGACATCCTTCCGGAACGCCCACACAAGAAACAAAACTGAACTTTCAAAGCATTTTTGGAATTTGAAAGACTCTAAAAAAGCGGTTTAAATACAATGGAAAATACTTAGAAAACGACAGCTGTATATATATATATATAGTTACAATAAAAGAGAGTCCTCCAAATGATCAGCTTCCAGTAAACAGGTTCCTTGGGATGCAATCCCGCCATTAAAAATTTAATATAAACACTCATGGAAGAAAAGCGGTGGCAAACTGTTTCACTGTCCGACTTTATAGAAATAACGTTTCGACGATTCGGTCTTCATCAGATTAAAAATTGCTGGCAAATAACTATGGTTTAAAAGTGCTTAATATATATATCTGATACAATTTACAATTAAAAATTTTCAGTTAACATAAAATAAGATATTGAACAATGTAAAACAATAAGGTTTGCAGCAGTACGCTAATAAAAGCCAAGCTAAAATAAAATTACGTATTGTAGTTAATTTGGTTGTTAGCCGAATTTTTTACCTTTTATTTAACCCATGAGGGTGTAAAGTACATAGCTGAGCTGTCCAATAAGCCTCCCTAGTCAATAAAAGACTTTCTAGGTAGGAATCATTCCTAAAGTTAGTGATAGTTGCTATAACAATAAGGGATAGTGTTCTGAAGAGTTGAAGTGGGTAGCCAATTCGCAAGTCTTTTTGTTATTTTTCATGTCTGAGTTATGATTACGAAAGCGGACTTTAAATTCAGTCTTCGTCGATCCAACATACTGTTTGTCACATATTTTGCATGTAGGCATTAGCTATTTAAATAGATGGCATTTTTGGTTGCGCACGTGACGTTTTGATTGATGGAATAATATGTATAATATTATATATATATATATATTTTACTACAATTTTACTACGCCGCCAACTCAGTTCAGTAGCCCCAATCAAGTGCTTACCATCTATTGCGATTCACACCCGCATCGCAAGAGTGAAAACCCGCTGTAAACAGAAGAGAACACATAACCAAAAACTCATGAAGCTCTCTGAGGAACAAGAACGTCCCCTGTTCAATGTACAAAATACCGTAATTCTGTGTGGACTAGAAACATCGCCGCCTACCTACGTCATGGAAACGTTGTCACTGGGTCCTAAAAATGCAGTGTTAGACAGATTTGACCCTAAAGAAGTCTTAGCTGAAGTTGACAGCCTTCTCTATCATTGTAAGACCAAGAATGTATCCGATGAAATGATTACAGATATCAATGTGAAAACCTTAACCTACATAAAAAAATGTAAACAGATGAAATCCTCAAGAAACATCCAGCTAACAAAGAAATACTTGAAGGACAATGATCTTTTTGCCATCCCCTTTGACAAAGGTGTGGGGATCTGTATCATGAAAAAGGATACATATTATGAAAAGATGGAGAAAATTATCAAGTTGCCCCAGTTTGAAAAGTATGAAAAACCAAGAAAGAATGCTCTTCATCCTGTTCTCAAGGAAGAAGAAAGAGTGAAGGAACTACTCAAATCTTTATTAAAAAAGGGCAAAATTGACAAGGCACTGTATGATAAAATCCGACCCCGTGGCAGCCAACCTGCACGCCTGTACGGCTTGGCAAAGGTCCACAAGAAGGATATTCCAGTCAGACCAGTGCTCTCCATGCCCTGTTCAGCCTACCATCGTGTCGCGGAATATGTAGCTAAATGTCTTTCAGTCGTACCAGAATGTAAGATAAACGCATCAACTAAGCTCATCAGTGATAAGATCAAGACGGTGATATTGGAAAATGATGAAGAGATCATCAGCTTTGATGTCGTCTCTTTGTATACAAACGTCCCTGTCAGGGAAGCCATTGAAGTTTGTACTGGTTATTTATACGCGCTACCGGCAGGCCAAAGACCTGATATAGACAAAGAAACATTCATCATCCTAGCAGAGATCGCATCGTGTAATGTCATTATGTCCACTCACGATGGCTACTACTATCAGAAAGATGGTCTTGCCATGGGCAGCCCTCCCGCCCCCCATCTTGCCAACGGTTGGCTCAGTCAATATGATGAGAAGATCAGGGGAGAATCCAAGCTCTACTTCCGCTACATGGATGACATTCTCAAGGAGAATAAGCGCTGGTTGATTGAAGAGAAGCTCCAGGAAATCAACAGCCTGCATGCCAACTTGAGTTTTACACTAGAAAGAGAACAAGACCAACAACTTCCAGTGCTGGATATGAAAATCCTTCACGATCATAGAACAGGAGAACTGTCATCGACATGGCATACTAAACCAACCGATACGGGACTCATTATGAACTTTCATGCCCTCGCCCCAAAACGTTACAAGAGATCAGTGGTCTCAGGTTTTATTCACCGCATTTATCGTGCCTGCAGCTCCTGGGCCCTGTTTCATGAAAGTCTGGAGAAAGCAAAGAGAATTCTGGAGAGGAACCAATACTCCCCAGCTTTCTATGAGCCGATTGTCAAGCAAACACTGGAGAAACTAATTGGAGTTACTGAGCACCCATCCGAGGAGTCTGAATCGCCTGCCTCTACTGGCCAATCTGAGAAAGTTCTGCTCATGATCCAATACCGTGGCAAATGTTCTGAGGACTATGCCAGAGCCCTGCATAAGATAAACGCCCCATGCACGGTCGTGATG
>JAOBBB020368721.1:0-10104 GCA_025331005.2 Zoanthus gigantus
GTTTCGTAACATAAAACTCACTCGTTCGCTGCGCTCACTCGTTCGTTTTATGATACTTTACGACTCGTGAATAAAAATCGTACGCATGCAATTTCCATGAAGTATTCTCTATGAATATAATTATAACCTCGAAATTGCATTCTAAATGAAATTGGTAAATGATTTAGTGCAACGGATGAGATGGCTCACAGGAAGCCCTTTAATTTAATGTCTGAATTTCCCGCACACTGCCAGTTTGAATTGTGTCGTATCTTAACTGGTGCTCAGCCCCTACTCATTTACTGCAACTGAATTTGTCAAGAGTGGAAACAACCATAACATGTCACTTACAAGATTATGGGGGGCGAAAATGATTTTAGATTTGTAACTCACATCTCTCGGAAGCATCTTCCTACCTTTGATACATCCATAAAAGGCAACTCTCATTGCGATGTATCCATGCCATGTTTGGGGAAGAACACGAATATGGCGAGTTATTATTGCGGGACTAATCTTGTTAGTCTCAATCTGGTACCGGTCTTTGTTACCTTGAAACACCTGAAATGTTTAAAACGTTTAAAGCTCAACACTTTTCTCGTGTTATCCTACGTCATAGCATTTTCTGTTATGACTAGAAACACTCACATTTAAATGACAATGGAACCTACGCAGAGGCCGAAAAGCTAATAGATGTTTTGCCTAGAATGTCAAATAATTAGAATCGAGACACTTGGAGAACTTCTATTGTCAAACTCTTCATACTCTGCGCTTTTTTTTTTTTCTTTTTTTTTTATCGTATATAATCTAATTTGTGTTCACCATGAGTATCTTGAGCAGAGCTACTCCAGTGATTTGCTAGACCTATCCTGGAGGATTTGGTCCACGGCTCCTTATTCAGTATATTCGGAGCAGCCTGTATGGCCCAAATAGTTCCATACAGGGTTCCCCCATCTGCCAGCCACCCAGGGGACACGCCTGGTAGGAGTTTACTCCTCCCTAATTTAGAAAGACTAAGATGGTACGGGCACGTCATGAGAATGGACGAGTCCAGAATCCCAAGGCGATATCTGCAGTGGAGGCCGCAAGGGAAACGGCCTGTTGGAAGACCACAGAAGAGATGGCTCGATGGGGTGGAAGAGGCTCTCAACAGAAGAGGAACTACTTTGGCTCAGGGGAAGAGGAGAAATTATACGAGGGCAGAGCTGGCTGGCGAAGTGTTATTTAGTGTTCACCGACTGACAGATAACTTCTACCAGGAGGATGGTGATGAATGATGATAATCTAATTTACTAAGTTGGTATATCTCTACTAAATAACAGCAGATAATTAGTTATAGATAAATCTACTCTTTTTAAACTCAAGCTTATCATTATGCAAGTAGAATTTTAATAATAGATTTTTTATTTATGTAATAGACATTGCATCTGTCTTAGATTGGCATTCATTGCTATTTGCAGATGACAAGTCTACCACGTTCATTGTAAAATTACTTTATTCTTTAATAAACT
Organism: Zoanthus gigantus; assembly: GCA_025331005.2. Taxonomy (NCBI): domain Eukaryota; kingdom Metazoa; phylum Cnidaria; class Anthozoa; order Zoantharia; family Zoanthidae; genus Zoanthus; species Zoanthus gigantus. The sequence continues at coordinate 1,488 of JAOBBB020368721.1, forward strand.
GAACTACTTTCAAAACTTACCAAACAGTCAAATCTGTTAAAAAGAGAAGCAAAGTAACCATGGAAGCCAAGGCAATACATCTTAAGCAACATCTCCAAAGTAAAGAAACCCAAAAAGAGTTTATTTGCTTTATCTGAAAAAGAAAAACAAATAGCGATAGCGGTAACTTTTTAAGTAGGTTAAATTGATACTTCTGCTGTACATTAGTATCGTTTTACAAGCAACATTTTCAGTAAATACATTTGTGATTTTCATAAGTATGTTTTATATTTAAAAAAAAAACACGTTATTCTCCTTTTTTATAGCAAGAAAATGAAAAAGTTAATTCAGCTGCTACTTGGCATTTGCGCAAAACGGTTATTAGGGACCTTTAGCAAGGATGACGGCGACGCCGACGACGACGACAAAGAACAATAGTAATTACAATAACTGCACTGATGTTGGAATGCATCGAGCTGAGCACCTGCACGGAGTTGTCGCTAAAATTAGAACGTGAAAAGACCTTTTTTGGAGTTCTCGGGACGGCAAGGACGTAACAACAGATACGTTCTTAGCATTTGTTTAGCTTCATGGAGAAACGTTTTTAAAATCGCTTTCTGCTCACAAAGTATAAGGCGGAGAAAACAAAACTCTTATGAACTGCATAAATAAGTAAAAAGTAAGCCGGGGATGTGATTTTTCTGAACCATCGTCGTTCGCGTTCCAGTCCTCGTTGCTAAAGATCCCTAATAGGTTGGTGATTGCTGATTTGAGTGTCGCTCTTTGTCGCATTCGTCTAGTTTTTTTTTTATTTTCGAACACTCATATTTATGTAATATAAAGAAAATTACAAGTTGGTTTGAATATATGAATTTTATCTCGTGGATAAAATATTTCACTTGTTCACTGCGCTCAATTGTGAAATATTTTTTCCACTCGAAGATAAACTTCATATCTTCGCGCCACCGTATAATATCCTCTATATATTAATGAATTTAATCGTCAAATTTAACGTGGCATATCCTTGCCTGGCAAAAATTTGTTCTTGAATCGCCTAGCACAGGCAACCTTTTTTTTTTGTCGCCGCACGGATAAAAGCCATTTATTTCTACATTTATCATTCATATGTATAAAGCACGTGCAAATGTAAAGGTATGCACTTGTTTGAACAATTCCTTTCACTTTGACAATTCAAGCTGTATTCTTAAAATGTCTCTTCGTAATTTGTTAAGTTTTCTCTTCTTTTCGCATACGGTTTTATAAAAATACGCTTCGCATGGATTCAAACTTGAAGTTAAACTTACACTAATAACTGCCAAATAAACAAATAACTATTGGTACAAATGTAACAAATTCGCCAGTTGTAAAATGAAAATGTTTGTAAACTGACTATAAATTTTATGCAAAGTTAATACGTACCTCAAAACCTCTGTACTCCCACGGCGGCGAACAGTGGAGAAGAGGGAACCACGCGGACGACTTTCTTCGATCAATGAAAGGTCGGCGATCATCGGGTAAACGAAATTGTACGACGTCCGAATGATATCACTGGTGATTGGCCATCAAATGTTTACACTCAGTGTCAGCGAAAATGGTGAATATTTATACCTCGCCGCTTCACGGCTCGGTAAATATCCACCACTATTCATTTCCTCTTCCGTGAACAATTGTCAACTAAAGAGATTACCCTGTTTAATGGAATGCATGTTTTATTACCCGATTATCAATGTGAATATGTGTTGAACTGATAAATGTCATGGTTCAATTCTTACTTTGATTCAGATATTTTTTAGACCAGTTAATTGTTTTCAATCCGTTTTAATTTTGTATCATTTTTTATCATTTTTCTTTTAGCTCTCTGAAAAAAGGTTTTTATTTTAATTTTGGGGTGTTGTAGAAAAGGGGGAAATTCCTTTCTCATATTTCAACCACTATCCCTCCCACCCACTAATTTCTAATTATCTTCCCTTAATGACCCTCTAAGGGCTCATGTCATTTCATTACTTTTTGAAATACTCTCTCGTGCAAATTATTTCAAAATTTAACCTGACTTCGTATGATTACCTATACTACAGATATCCCAAGTCTCCCGGAAGTTCTAGAAGTCTCCCGCATATTGATAGCGGCTCCCTGATGCCCGCAAATTGGATAAAATATCCCGCAATCTTTACCAAGCGAGCAAGGGCGTACACGCGAGTTATTACTTTCTGCAACGTGGATCTAATGCGCATCTTAGAATCCACGCACACGGTTCAGTGAACGAGAGAGAGACAGAGAGAGTGAGAGACCATGCGTGCATGTGGAACTGTGCGTCTTGCCTGTTCATAGCGCGTGCTAGACAGAGAGACTTATAGTTCTTGTTCTAATTGTTCTATTTATAACAAAGTAGTTTTTAAAATTTTGGTGAAGTAAAATGACCCTCTGTTGTGTGCATGTGTACATGTATTTGGGAAGAGGGGGAGGGATTGCTGCACGGTATCTCCCTGAAATGAGTTTATGCAGGTTGGGATGTCTGTATACTATAACCATAAAACCTCGAAAACAAGCCCTGCAGTGAGCTTAATCTCGAAATTAAGCTCATCTCGAAAGGAAGCCCCCTCTTCAGTTTATAAAAGTAATCTTGTAATAAATTAAACCCATCTCGAAAAAAAACTCAGTGAGCTTTCTTTTCAAGAGAGTAAGGGCTTTCTTTCGAGACAAAATGTATGTAGCCAAAAAGAACAATAGAGAAACAAAAATATCAACAGTTCTTGGGTTCGGTTGTATATTTTGAAAGGTTTAGTTCTGCAAAATGTTAAATGCTTTATCTTGTGTGCCGACTGATGTCCAAACGCGATTAGGGGTAATTTTGTAGCTTAATTGTGACTTTTAAACTAAAATCGGGATGGTTGGACATGGTTATCCAGTCGTTTTGATCATAAAAATAAATTAATAAAATGGTAAAACTTGATGTACTTAATTTCTTTATATGAAAACTTAAAACGCAAAACGAAAAAAAATCCATCTCAAATTGACTCGGACTGGCCCAATATTTAATGGGTTGTTATTTATAGCGTACAAAAAAAAATTTTGAAAAATGTGAAAGTTTCCTCTAGCCTATATCGTCTACAAGATCAAAGTGATATCGTTCTATTTTTTGTTTAAAAACGTTTCTTTCTCTTCAGTTCATACGGATATAGAAGTTTAAATTGTAACTAAGTTGAAGGTTTCACAAAACGCCCAGAAATCAACCTCGACAGTTTTAATAGTTTTCTATTCCGTCCATTTCAACGGAACATTAAAACTTGATCTGCCTTCTATGCTTTCCACAGATTTCCAGCAAAACTTGATCTGTCTTCTTTTACTTAGAATTATAAAGCCTTGGACTAGTAATGTCTTATCTAAATGTTGCCAACGAATATTCCGGAAGCCTCCATTTTACGTCGGGTCTCACCCACTTCCGGTTTTGTTTAAAATAACACTTCGTGCACACCCGATACAAAAACGAAGGATCACGAATATGAGATCGAGCAAAACAGCATTTTGCGCCGAAGGTAGCTTTGCTGTATGATTTGCCGAAAATGGGGCTACGATCGAATCATAGATCGCAATACCTTTGTCTTAAGACAGTGTTTTTCTTCTTCAACGTGATATTTTGGGTAAGTTTTTGCCTGATTTATAAAATCTTTGACAGCTACCAAATTGTTTTTCTTAAAAGACCGCCAACCGCTAAAAGCGATAAAACCGACAGATGTTGTGTCCATCTTACTGTACTTCAACAATCTTTCTGTAATCTTTTCAGTAAGAAGAAATTTTACATTATCATTGTTGATAGAGTAAATATTTGAGAGTATTCGTGTATATTTTTAAGCAGTTCAAAACAACATTTCAAAAATTATGTTAATTCTGAGTGACCAAAGATTGATTAATGAATAATGAAGCTCGTGGATATGTGTGAGGCCGTCACTTATTTATTAATTTTGTTCATTTAATTTTATTTCGTATAGTTTGTGTTTCTTGTGCAATGTCGTTGAAGTTTTGATATACAACCGGGAAATAATCAACCATTCGGATGGTTTTTTCTCGATAGTAATTTGATCTTTTTAGTCAACCGCAGATAAGTGGCTCGTTAATGTGAGGTTGATTGTGACAGCTACAGAAGTGTTAAGAGGCAGCTAAAAATTTGTTAGATTTCTAATGCTTTCAACTTCTCACTGAATATACAATATATTCTCCAACGTTAGGACGCAATGTTTGTAACTGCAGTTAAAAAACTGTTTGACGAACTTCAATACAAAATGTCACAATCATCTTTGAATGAACTTACAGCTGTACTTAAAATGTCTGTTATGTTTGTTACCAATCTTTAATGTATGTTTTTTTTACTGCTTTTGAAATATGGTTACATAAAGGCGAACTCTAGGACAATAAAACTGTAGATTTAAGTGATGGGAAGTCAGCGGAAAAATGGGGAATGCGTTGGGAATTCCTTAGCCATAAATCTTTCCTTCACTTTTTAGAGTATTATTGCAGTATATTGACCATCACTCAAGCAAAACAACATAACTAACCACAGTATGTTAGGCTGTATTATATCTAAATGTCTGACTATTTTTAAAACAAACAAAGAAGCTTAAGGCATGTATTAGAATGGTATAAAAAACACAAGGAAATGTGGAAAACACAAGCTGCAGGCAATTGCTTTATCAGTCTAATACACTGCTAAGGCTTCTTCATTTGCTATATAATATAGATTTTAGTCACCGAAAAGCAAAAAAACATGCTTTTTCTATGTTTTAGAATCAGATAAAACATGGGTTTTTGACAAATCACAGCACACATAGGGTCCTATAAATTATTATAAATTGGAATAAAGGCTGTTCAAATGTATTTGAATTTTAAAATTTGATAGATAAAGTTGATTGAACGTTTTTGCAAAACTTAATTTAGCTATAACTTTATAGTTAACATATCTGGTTTGTCTCATATTCTGTTTTTAATTTTAATCTTTTTTAATCCAAAGTTTTTGATAAAATTGTAAATTTATTTATGTACATTATGTATCTTCTTGAAAAAGAACTTTTAAAAGCGTTTTGTGCCATTTATATACATGACTTTGTATAATGTTTGAATAAAAATTTTAGACATTTTTTTTAAAGTTTGAGGTATTGCATTCTGTGGCCTAGCATCAAAGTGTGAAAATTATTTCAATAACAAAATTATTGTTTAGAACTTGAAACGTAAATCATGGAAGTTTCTCAAATCATGTGGTTAAAAACATGTTTTATACATGTCTTACTAGATTTCTTTGAATTGATGTCAAACTTTTGGTGATTCAACATTGTTTCTGACATCATGCATGAGATTAGAAACCATCTTAAAATATACAAATTTCATAGAAGACTACAGTTACAGATATATCAAATGTGATGCTCATTTTTGAAGGACTAATGACTTTTTAAGGATAAAGGAGAATGCCCAGCCTCAAGCCATCATCATCACCATCATTTTCATTTAATGCCCATACTTTCCCATCTAGGATGGGGTTGGGCAGAAATAAAACTAGCATTACAAACAGATGTATCAAATGTGCATTATTCTCTGTAGAGTAAATTAATAAATCAAAATGCTCTTTTTTGAAGGACTAATAACTTTTTAATTAAGGTTAAGCAAGCCACAAATTACCCATAATTTAAACATGTAACAAATTAGTAAAGACTGATCTCTGACAGCCAAGAGCAAAAGTCTGGGTAGAAAATACCTTGGATTTAAATTTAGACCAGCAGATGTATTGAATATTTTTACTGCAGTATGTAGTTTGTTATATATTGGGCTCCCTGTGTAGTGCCACGTGAGTATTTTGGTGTGTGCCTTTGAGGGACGTTGAGTTATCTGTGGGAGTTTTCCTCTTTCACACCAACAACAACAACAACAATATAATTTATTCAAAATAAAAAGTTGCATCCATATATTACATGATCAAGCTGATCCGCAAATAGAAGTGTCTAATCTAGGCGGATCAGTGTAGTTAATTATTATAGACTGGTAAAGCAGAAGTATATTATTTATAATTTGTGATTTCTAGTGGAAAAAAAAAAAAAAACAGTGAACCTTCGGTGTTTTACATTCCTAGCAAGACAGCTTGTAACCTTAAAACGAAAATACTTTGTTCCGTGACCGCTAGAAAACCATTCGTTGCCTGCGATTGGTTACAACACAAACATTCCCCGACATATTTTAGGCGTTCACGCTTTTATAAGCACAGCTGTAAAAGTAACCCCTGCCAGTGATATTGCTTTACCACCTTAAACATGATAAAGCTCACCCTTATGTTGTTAACCGTTTCATTTGTACTTTTATGCTTTAGTGTTATGCATTTTACTCTATTTGTAATGTTTTATACATATAGATTAGATGCTATGATTATTTGAAGACAAAAAACAATAGTGTAGATTTTAAACAAATGATTTTCTTAAACTCTTTCTAGTATCTATCAATTTACTTTTATGGTCTAACAAAATTAAGTTGTACTTGCTTTAAAATATGCAAAGTTAACTACAACAGTCATTTGAAGTTGAATGGTGCTCCAATTATCTTTTTTTGTATTATTGGAAAAAATCAATGTTTGATCTTCTAATAGTATTTCTCACATTAGTAATTTCTGCTTCAAGTCTGCTACCAGACAACATGTAAATGTCACATTTTTGAAAGGCTCCCCAAATCTTCCAATTTCTTAGTGATCCCACCTTTTTGCACGGTAATATTTTGAGTGGTTCCCCCTTAATTTGCATCAGTTTTCCCTACCTCATAAAAAATGAACAGTCCCTAACAGCATTTGCAAATGAGGTTATTTTTTCCATTTTAGAATTGTAACCAATGATATGATTGATAATAATTAGGGTATGGAGCTTGATCTAGCCATATAAAATCAGATATAAACATAGTTTTTTTATAATTTGATTTAATTTTTACAGTTTTGCAATATTGGCTCAGCTGTTTTGACATCTTTAAGCACAAAAAACTTTTTTTCTTTTCAAAAGAAACTGCGTTTTATCATCAATTGTAAAAACAATAAAATTAAAAGAATTGGAATACGTTTCTTTTTTAGTAAATTTGTATTTTAGTTATCGGTAACTGTTTTTGGTTACAAAACATGCCAGTGATATTGCTAGTGCTGTTTGACTGCAGATTAGAAATTGTTTTTGTGGTTTTACGTTATTTGCTATTACAAAAAAACAAATTCGAGAACAAATTAATGCAGTTTTCAGTAAAGAAAAAGGGAAAATTCAGTTTCAGATAATAATATGTATAACAAACAAATGGAATTAAGTAACGAGAATGGTTAAGTCAATATTTTCCTAATAAAGTTATTATAAAGTTGTTATTATTATTATTAATACTATAATTATTGTTAAAAAAATATTTATTAATATCTAAAGTTATAAAACAGTTAAGAGAGGTTATTTATTGATTTTGGCTGTTTACCTTGCAGTTCAACTCCACTGACAAACTCGTTAGATAACCATGAAACAAGTAATGGTGAAGCAACATCCAAATCACCACCAGTCACTCCTCCTCCGCCAGTTTCGGGTTATGCTGTGGCTGCTGGCTCGCAGCAAAATCATGTTGATAGCCCACTTGGACAGACACAGCATTCACAAACTGGCCTATCTCGAATGACGAACCATGTTTCAGCAACAAGCTCAATAACACATCAAACCTTGCCAGTTGGAAACTCTTCACCCATTACCAATCACGTTCAAGGTATAAATTATGATTTTTAAATGCAGTAATATAAGCGTAGAGTTAGTAGAAGTAGTAGCAGTGGTAGTTATTAAAGTAGTTCTAAAACTAGTAGCAGCAGCAGTAATAAAGTAGTTACAATAGCAGCAATAATGTTACTAGCAGTAATTTAAGTTATGGTAGTAGCGACAGCAGCAGCAGTAGAGGTAATAGCAGCAACATCAACAGTAGTGCTGGTTGTGTTAGTAGTAGTGTAGTAGTAGTAGTAGTAGTAGTAGTAGTAGTAGTGTAGTAGTAATAGTAGTAGTAGTAGTAGTAGTAGTAGTAGTAGCAGCAGCAGCAACAGCAGCAGTAATAGTAGTAGTAGTAATAATAGTAGTAGTAGTACTACTACTACTACTACTACTAACAGCAGCAATAATAACAGTAATTAGTAGCAGTAGCAGTAGTAGCAGTAGCAGCGTTATAAGCAGCAGCATTACTAGCAGCATTACTAGCAGCATTAATAGCAGCAGTAGTAGCAGCAGTAGTAGCAGTAGCAGCATTAGTAGCGGCAGCAGCATTAGTAGTAGCAGCAGCAGCATTAGTAGCAGCATTAGTAGTAGCAGTAGCAGCATTAGTAGCAGCAGCAGCATTAGTAGCAGCAGCAGCATTAGTAGCAGTAGCAGCATTAGTAGCAGCAGCAGCATTAGTAGCAGTAGCAGCGTTAGTAGCACCAGCAGCATTAGTATCAGTAGCAGCGTTATAAGCAGCAGCAGCATTAGTATCAGTAGCAGCGTTATTAGCAGCAGCAGCAATAGCAGTAGTAGTAATAGTAGTAGTAGTAGTAGTAGTAGTAATAGTAATAGTAGTAGTAGTAATAGTAGTAGTAGTAGTAATAGTAGTAGTAGTAGTAGTAGTAGTAGTAGTAGTAGTA
>JAOBBB020368732.1:0-10102 GCA_025331005.2 Zoanthus gigantus
TTTGGGCGTTATTCTTGACGAGAACCTCGCCTGGAATAAACATATCGCAAATGTTGCCAGAAAGATATCAAAATCCAATGGGATTATCCACAAAGCAAGTTTTTTCCTTCCTCTAGCTTCGTTACGAACACTTTATTTCAGTTTAATCTACCCTTATCTGGTATATTGTGCATTATGGGCATCTACATACCCCACAACCTTAAATGGACTTTTAATTCTTCAAAAGAGAGTCATTAGAATTATTTCCAAAAACCCTTTAGATGCTCATACTGATCCTATTTTCAAAGATCTTGAAATATTAAAATTTTCTGAGATTTATCTGTTTCATATAGGTAAGTTTATGTATCTCTATAAGAAAGGCCTTCTCCCAAACGTATCTGAAGGAATGTTTACTGTGACAAGTGACATTCATTCTCACAACACCAGAAATTCTAATACGTTTTACGAGTTTTCAGCAAGAATTAGTATTCGATCATTTGCTATTCGTTTTAGGGGTCTAAACTTTTTCAACTCCTTAGGCAGTAAAATTCAAAACTCGGCTTCCATCTCAATTTTTAAATCTAGACTGAAAGCATTTCTCCTCAGCTAAATCCTAGATGCTGGTTTTGCTTTTCGTCGCCTTTTGTGATGTAATCGTGTTTTTTGTAATGTTGCTTAGCTTGCTTTTTATAGTAAATCTAATTCTAGTCTTAGTAAGTCCTCACAATGAATAGATTCTGAAATATACTTTTTAATGAGATAGCTCATGCGAATAAGCCTTGTGGTTTTTAATGAGCTTCCTCGCCAGAATAATTGTAAGTCTTGTAGTATTTTCTTGTAAACTCATATGTAATTATTTTTTGGCAAAATAAAGAACTTGAACTTGAACTTGAAACCTACCGTTTCCATGGAAACAAGTTTTTTTAAAATAATTTTTTAACATCTTATATTTGGATAGGTTTTAGGAATAGTCAAAACGTTTCAGATTATATTTTCATCCGTTCAAAAGCTATCTAAAAACCCGAGGGGGGTGTCTTAACTTCCCCTCCCCTCCTTCGTAGAGAAATAAGGTTAAGGCCGACTTTAACTGAGGATGAGTTTCTTTTGAGTACATATGGTTTTCATAGCACTTTATCGACTTCATTACATTTGTGTTCAATTTTTATTACGTTTGAGGGTTTTATTACATTTGTGGCTTCAACAACCGTCCAACTAATGAAAACGGTTTTAAAGACAGAAGTGATCAAGTACAGCAAGGTTAGGTATCCAAACATAACCTAAATTATGGCTGTTACCCAAGGAAATAACGTACACATTGTGTGCCAGCTACTTAATTGATCGAAACTAAAAGATATTTTGTTTGGAGACAAAAAAAACAAGAACGGTAAGAATTCATGTAAGATACCGGACCTATAATCAAGAAGTGGCATATAGCTCTGCAAGTAGTCAAAGCAATTGCGTACTTATTCATTCACAGAGACTGATCAAGCCTTCCAACTTACTTGTAACGAAGAAATACGTAAGCAAGATTTGCGAAATGAGTTTGAGGAAGTTGAAGTCAGCTCAGACAACGCCAAGGGTTACTTTTAGCGGAGTGCTTAATACTCCCAGTTACGTGGTTCTTGAATTTTAACTGGAGCAGGTCGAGTGCATCTATATCGACAGGTACTTAGGCGTTTGAATGCACATTTCTTGAACTTTTCACCGAGCAAACGAGGATAATACCAATAAATTAAGTAGAAGGATGCGAGGCACTACACCACGATTTGAAGGAAGTGTACACGCAAGCGGTGGCCACTTAATAAAGAAGAAATTTTAATAATGCACAAAGCGATACTGAGTGCATTATAAACAATTTCTAGTTCTTTGTGTTGCCAGCAAGTGCATGTATTTGTAAACAAAACACAAACTGAAAGTCTCTAACCTTTTAATATGCAATCTGAGCTCACTGCATTGCACGGCGCGATACATGACTTCACGATCTTGAAGCATGAGTTTGAACAAAAAGAATCTTTAAGATAAATAAGTACATAATTAAAATGGCCGAAGCTCAAATAGAATAAAAATATATGACAAAAAAGTAGTGCATGAAGAACAATTAAAAAATAGAACTTTTAAAATTTAACTCGAACAGGATAATTTTCAGGAGCAAGCAGCAAAACATTCGATGAAATTTGTCAAAAGCTGAAACTCGAACCGCCATAGAAAACTTAACATCTTTAACATTTGTTTTAGAATTGCTTAGCAGTTCTTCGGGAGGTAAGTTCAATAACTTAATAAAGGATTGGAAGCACTCAACCAGTATTTGAAGTGGTTTCACACGTCAGTGAGACAGGAAGGTCCCTCTATTAAGTAAACATTGCCATCTTATCAATAAAAGTCAGGAAACTGCACACTTTTGCTTCTTGTCACCTGTGTTCGGCATCAAAAAACAAACCAATATCAATGATTGGAAATACGGTATTCAATATATCTGGCAAAAGGTTGAATCTCATTTTTTAATTTATTTGACACAATAGAAGTTGCAAACTTCATCTTCTAAAGGCATTTAAATCCTTAAAATGCTTTCAAAAGTTTGTTTTTTGTTGCCTGTTTATTCGCTTCTTTAATTTGAAATATGAAGTCGTGACTTAAATCAAAGACACTGTCACTGGTGACACAAAATTCGCGCTGGCATTCACATACACACACCCAAAAAATAAGAACAGATCCCATTCCTCGACTCGTTGTCCTTCCGGGCACGAGTAAAAAGTGCTGTAATGTTTTGCATAATTCAGAAATAAAGTTAACCAGACTTCAAACAATCCAGCCTAGAAGAATATAACCATTGACTTCTGCAGTACTGTGTATACTTTCCGCACCATCTCGGTTCTGAAACCACAGCAGGAGCGAGGCAGCTTTTATAAAACGTTTATATAAAAAATGTAATTGGTTATCCCAATGATTTATGAAAAAGCATAATTATAGAGCAACTTTTTTTTGGTTGCTGATTCTTGCAAGGTTCTGACAACGTTTTAGACAAGCTATTCGATGTCATTCAGCTGTCCTAGATATTGGCATAAATAGATAAAATTCACGGAAAGAAGCTACATATACTCGGTTTAATTTCATTCATTCACAAAATTCGGTAGTGTTTTTGCAAACGAAACTATTGCTTTGGAATTAAGGACTGGTAACAAAAATAAGTTAAACAATTAAATAAACGACAAGATGTCTCTTGGCTGTGTTTGTCATATTATACAATACAGTTGTGGGTCAAGGTAATTAAATTCTGACGTTTGAAACGAAATGACTTTACTCATTACCATGAAATGTTTTTTTCACATCTGCATGTTTAAAAGTTGCAGGCATGGTTGCAGAGGAAGTTGAAGTTTGCAAACGTTAAGGTATGAAAGTTTAAACTTAGTATCATCTGCAAGTAGATAACATTTACATTTTCTTTTTACTTAACAAGTCATGTTTCTATTGTAGCAGGGAAGACAAAGGAATTTCAAAAGCCGTTGTGTTTCTCATGTAGTTTATTTCTGATGTGTGCTTGGGTTGGGTCAGCGTTAGGTAAATACGCTGAAACTTTTTAACATTCATTGTATTTCGGTTTTATATCACTTCAGTTTTAGTTTAGTAGTAAGTCTGATTTTATAAATACAAATATCTAGTCTTGTTGCTTTAAAACTTTTGTATCAAACAACGCTTTTGCGACCAGGTAAAGTTCAGAAATGGATTACAAAACGTTTAATTACATCTTAATTATCGTTTTAAAAAAATTAATAGCTTTAGGTTAGAAACTGAATAAAAGTAATTATGCTTTGTAATAACAGAAACGCTTTTTTAACCACGTTGCATATAAAATGCTTTTTCAAACAAAAACTTTGGATCGTTTTACTTCAAAGGAAATTGATAATTTAAATACATCCATTCATTTACATTGCAATTCCTCGCTTTCTTTATAGTTTTGTCCATTTATCACAAAGATTAAGCCTAAGCTGTTAAAAATAAATTTACTTAATAACATGAAATTACAAAAGTGTTGCGTCTTGTAAGTTATTTACATCAAAAATTGTCACGTTGACTTCTATTAAGACGAGCACGTGCTACGAAAAAAGATAAGACAAAAATAGAACAATACAAAAGGAGATTTCATAAATGATTTATGTAAGGGCGGTAACGCAATTTACAAAACTTTGTAATAATAAGCACTGGAAAACAAAAACCGAATGATTTTAATAACTTTAATATTTTGGTAGCGTATTATTTTTGCAGTTGCCTTACGGAGTGCCATCTAAAAGCTTATCTGTCGTGATCAACCCGATCCTAAAGATAATTTTTATAACAAATAGATTTTTTGGAATTTACATAAACGCTGTTCGACTTTAGATGCCTCCTGCAAACATTTGTACTGACAATAACACATAAAGTGTCTCAGCTTAATTCTTTGTCTGGTAGAAATTCTTAAGTAAATGAAAAGCTGATGTTTCTTTAGGTAATGACTAGACCTCGCTTCTTGCTAAAAAATGCCACGAGCCAAATCATGTTTCTTTATGGACAAATTGTTTTTCGTTTGTTTTTGCTTCAAAGTATTAGAAATTTTAGACAAGCCACATGAGTAGGAAACTATCAGCATATTAAACTTTGTTTTTTTGTGTTGGATAACAATGTCAGTTGGAAAGCCGAATCGAGAATACTTGAACTGCCAGAAGCTACTTAATAAGTATTGGCTAGCTTTATTGCGAGTTGTCGGCGTAAGACTTTGAAATATCAAAATTGTTGGCTATATTAAGGAGTATTTCAGTTTAATGAGTTACATTGTTGATAAGGTTGAACCCTAAGCAGATGCATTTACAGAACGAAATGGCAAAACCAAAATCAAGCGCCACATAGTTACCATCGTTTATAGTCAAACCAAAGAACTTAAATTACTATATTGTAATTTCTCAAAATGAATTTTAATTAAATTTTCAGAGTTCTTAATAAGTCTTGCACCTTTCAGAAAATTTAGAAAATCCAAAGTTCTTTGAAAAGGAAATTCTTAACTAAGTGAATATATCAAAGAAAGCAGCATTACAATCCTCTCTTAAAAGCAAACAAATATGATAAAACTTGGTCTATATATATATACAGACGGAACATATTCTTTTATCCAGTCATTATAAAACTAGGTGGGAAATGGGAAAATTAGCAAACTTCATTCATAGCTTTCTCTGGTAATTTTATAATATTTGTAAGAGATTTGAAATACTTGTCTTATACTCCTTGGTATAGTTTATTACAATAAAGGAAGAAAAAAAGTCTAATTATACTTGACTTCTTTACGACAGATAAGGCTTTGCATTTTGTATTACACGGAAACCTCAAAAATTATTCTTAAAGATTAATTGTTTTAAATACAAAATTTTTTTAAAAAAAAATTGTTTTGGTCAAATAATAATCCGTATAATGAACACTTTCTGTTTTGAGGATCCGTTTTTTATTGTCGCAAAATTCATGATAATAATTCAAGTGACCCGTAGCAACTTATTTTACTAACAAGTACGCCAAAAATGTGGAAATTTAAATCCTACTTGAGAGTTTCCTTATTTTAAAGCGAAGGAAATTGTGGTTTTTAGGATCCCAAGAGACAAACGAGGTATACGTTATACTCCCTTTTTACTGGGTTGCCTGTTACAAACCAGTCTTAGACTACGTTTACACGGTACCAGTCAAATTTTTGAGCGGCCGAAAATTTGCACAGTTCATACTGTTTATCTTTTGTTTATACGAGGCCGGCTATTTTAAGATCTTACTTGGAGCATCTGTTATATGTCCGTCATTTACCACGTGAATATGGGCTGTGCAGCCAGGTAGCTGAGTAACCTCGTCAAAACCTCTAACCGTTGAAAAATCTACCCCGTTGAAACGTTTACACGGTACCGATCGTCTTTTTGACGGCACCGGACAAAAGTTTGACCTCGATTTTGCAGGACGAAAATTTGTACAGCTAGCCTGTCAAATATTTGTTCGGCTGTTACCCTGTAAACGAAACGCCAAAACGTGCAAATTTTCGAGCGGTCAAAAATTTGACCGGTACCGTGTAAACGTAGTCTTAAAGGCGAGCGGCTGGTATAAAACGGGGACACCCTGGGTAAATTAATTGCTATCAAAATATTCGGTTATGGCGCAGACATACCCTTGGAGGTTTAATGCTGTACAGTTCAATCGTTTTTAAATGAAGAACTAAATAAACTTAAATTCAGAAAGGATTTTGCGTAGTTCTTAGTTTATCCTACTCGTTAAAGGCAATGAACAAGGTGCAAACCCGTTCGACTTCGTACGATCTAGATTCCAAGGTAAAATACTGAACAAAAATGATGAAACCGACCCTGAAAATAACCGCTGTCAGATTGGCTCGAGATTCTCTGTAATTAGGACTCAATCTTCGTAACAAACTCTAACTCAACTTGAGGTAAATCACAACAATCAGAATATTTTACAGTTATTTATACGTACTGTCCTTCCATGTGGATTACACGTGCTAATCAATACTTCATTTGAGTCCAAACACAGTGTCATATTAAGTTCGACTTCATACACGATTCAGATATATATTTATAAGTTACAAAAATGAAATATAGTTTAACACACATATTCCTTGCATTCCCATTTTTCCATTGGCTATAATTTTTTATATAACTGATTCAATTCAATTCAATTTAATTTTTATTGCAGTACCTTTTTTGCAAGTATAAAAGATAACAATATGGATATAAAAAGTTTTGTAGGAACCTTTTTGTTGGTTTCTTGGCTAATAGACCTAATTCGCCAATACGTCATAAGGCTGTCACGTGGTTTCTATTGAGTAAACACACGCTGTGCTCTCGCCGTTATCGCTTGTGACAGAAGGTTTTGTTGCACGGAATGGAGATTCTTACCTGCTAAAACTGACAAAGCTTACGGCCAGTCGGGCAACCTGGAGATTATTCCTTCCAGTTGAATGCTCCTTTATTTATTTATTTTGTCAAGTGTGGATTAAGTGAAATATAAGGGATCGAAATAAAGGTATCAGAGTGACCAAACCGAACGAAAATATGATTGAATTACTGTAATGCAGACGATTACATTTTAATTTCGAGTACGAAAAAAAGGTTAAAATAAATTAATCAGTTATCAACATAAAACAAATTATATTATTGGAATACTGTGCCACTTATTTACTATTTATTAATGCTCTTGAGGCAAAGAGATATATCCTGTCAAATTCATTATCTTGCAATTAGATTGCCGGGTGTTTTAAACCGGTACAGAACATCCAGATCTTCATTTTATTTCCCGGCTTTTAAACAGGAACAAGAATTTTTTTAAAACACTTTTGCACCTTCCATCAGTTCCATGACATTAACTAATTTGAATATTAATTTGTTAGAATCTTAATTTTTCGCTCTGACTTCTAGAACTCAGTGTTTTTATCGTTGAATGCTGAAGTGCTTGATCACTACTAGGATCGTGGCATGTATCATGGAAATAACTTTATCACATTCTTCAGTGTCGACTTGTGCTCTTTAATTTGCAGCTTAAAATATATGACTTTGCCTTTGGGAAAAGGCGAACATAGGCGTTACTGTCATTGCGGAGAGAATAGAGAGGTCAAGCAACAATAAAGGTTAAGAACAATAGCCTGAATTATTGAATACAAAAGTTTGTTTACCACCGAGCTTTTTGAGTTCGGTGGACGTACAACGTAATGTCACACTTCAAATCTTTGTTTGCCTCCGACATTTCACATTTTTGTGTACGCAATTCTTGAGCAAAGCCGATATAAAAAAAACATAAACAAGAAATGTATTTTTTTATAACCGCCGTCGTTATTGCTTCCGTTCTTAGTTATTAAAAACTCTAGTGATCACTAGAATACACCATTTTGTTTGTTTACCCAATTCAGACCACGTGACCACCGCGCAGATTAGGTCTATAGCGATCTTGAATCTTGTTCAAAAAAAAACAAACAGAAAAACAAACGCAGTTTAATGAAAAGTGAAAGCAAAAAGCTAGAACTCCGCTGTTTAGTCTAAACTTTCAGTTCCATATTTTGGATAGGAGGAAAATATGAAAGCCACAAAATAAAGGTTTCGTGACCAACTATGCATATCAGCATGACACTATACTTGTTTTTAACTCTTCAGAAATTTTCAAAATAGTTTTTGGCTGGTGTCGATCGTGCCATAGCTCAAACAGACCAAACATTTTAACACTGTAAAGACAATACGGTAAGCAAAGCTATTGCAATTCATGGATTATGATTATATTATTTTAAAGTACATAGCAAACAAGCTAAGTTTTGATTATCGGAATCAACTCAAAACCAAACCAAGACGAAATTTAATTGTCAGTGCATGGCATAAGTGTTATCCAGGACATAGAAATCTTTTTCCAGAGACATTTATCTTTAGAACCTCATCTAAATTTTTTTTTGATTAAACTATAAGTATTGAATAAGCTTTCAAAAACTAAAATATTTAATTTTCTTGCATTCTTCGTGCTTCTCACTATCACAACTAACTATATATAAAGGCTACCTTTTCTACTTTATCAAGTGGAACCAATAAGAACAAAAGCCATTATTCAATATTGTTGGGATTTCCTTTGTTATTTACCCTAATCCTCAGACCATTTTAATTACAATATATTTATATACTAGCTTCCTAATAACAATAAGGTAGCCTACTGTCATGCAAAACCATTCCAAGCACTACAAATTAGTAATTATTATATAATGTATTAGTTTTACTATTTAGGTATGGAAGTGAGACATCTGAAAAACAGTAAACGCTATATAAGTAAGCAATCGCAATTCTTAGAAAATTTTTTAGCATGATTTATAAACATACTGGTGCAGCTGGTAAGATCTCTGCCTTCCGACCACAAGTTCACCAATTTGATCCCGGCTCTGCCGGGATTTGAACATTTGTGCGAACTTCTTTCCTGCATAAGCAGTTGGTAAGATCTCTGTCTTCCGACCACAAGTTCCCCAATTCGATCCAAGCTTTGCCGAGATTTGAATATTTGTACGAGCTTCTTTTCCACCTAAACAAACTCACCTTTCCATCCTTCCGGCGGTATGTAAATGAGTACCAGAAACTGCTGGGAGCATCCGCTTAACACTACAGAAACCGGAGATAAGCGCCGGCTCCATGGGCCACTTGGCTCGTAAAGAATTTAGCTTAATATATAAATCACACACTGGTTTACTGTGAGGGTCCATAGCTAACAAAATGAAAGCGTAGCACATTTTTAGTAAAACTAAAAAGTGTACGAAAGATCGCTATATTATTCGGTTTCTATAGAGGCTATGCATGATCACGTGACTCAGGAAAATTTCTTAAGAGTTTGACATTTTGAAAATATTACAGTATTTCTTTGTAGGGACTGCTGTTAATATCTTGTTTTTAGCAACTGCATGCTGAACATAATTTTTTTTTTGGATTTGATGAGTTATGCAAAACAGCACACCTACTACTTTGCATATCTTGGATTTTGGTTTATAATCAGTAAACTAATAGAAAATTTCATGGCTTTAATTTTTGAAAATGTCCAGTATTAAAAGGTTTATCAGAAAGAGGCTTCAAAATGACTTGCTGGTTTTTCACACTCTCTAAAATCCAGTTAGCTTTTAAAGGCGGCCAGCCAGTGACAGAAACAACTGAAGAAAAACATTTGTGTAATTAGTATTCTCAAACTCATTAATAATTCATCAATTTAAAACAAAAGAAATCATAACCGTGACCATGGTTTGGAAATGCGATCTTAATTAGCTTATATTTTTACGGTTTTATTTCTTCGTTTACTCCTTAGTTTTAGTTTCGATTGAGAAGATATATCAAACACTCGGGACAGTGGTTCATCACATTTCCAAACACTTCGAATTTCGTCAAAATACTCCGCTGCGCGTTATATTTTCAACTCTCTTCTCAGGCCCCGAGCCCCCGATTACATGAGACGGGCTGGCCCCGTTGAGCGGGTAGAATTTTTCTAGCGAGATCCCGGCCGTCCGCACGAGATCTGTAAAAATTTGGCTTGCGATTACATGGCAAATTTTCAGCCCGGTTTGCCGAGATCTCGGTAACAACCGTCCGGGATCCCGGCAAACCGGGCT
>JAOBBB020368743.1:0-10100 GCA_025331005.2 Zoanthus gigantus
ACCCGCAGGTAAATTTAAGATCGAGGTGTGCGATTAAATGCACGCCTAGTGTTCTTTAGGCGTGTGCCAAGGCGTGCCTCTCAGTGAAAGGCCTGGTTTTTTCCTATAAATAGTAAAAGACAATGTATTTTGGAAACTAAGAATATTGTCCTTGCTTATTTTAAAGGTAAGAATGCTGATTTTGAATTGAATTTTATTTATTATGTGTTATTGATTAAAATTCAGTCTTGAAGTTTTTGAGTTACTTAAAAGTAATTTAAAACAATTTTCAGGAAGATGGGTGATAGTGTCGATTTACTAGCAATGCAACCGATTTTGTTGCCATCTATGGCAGAGGAATATCAGGAGCCAGATACTTCTGATGTGGTACCGATTGCAAATAACTGCCAAGAGGAACAATTGCCTGCATTTGCAGTTTGTACGGAAAACTACCAAGACACAAGACAATTTCTAACATTTACTGAACTTCAAAACAATGATATATTAAATCATGTGGGCCAAAGAATCTTGGAGAAACATACACAGAAAGAAGTTTCTGTTTTTATACATCCTAACACTGAACAAGAAACCCTTAATTCCTTTCCACTGCTTTCATCCATAGAAGTTCAAAGTGACCTAAACCAACAATCAAAAGAAAATGTTTCTTTGACATTTCCAAAAGAATACAAAGAGTTTGAACCTTTAACAAAGAAAGAAAATGATATGGAACAAAATGAAAATGACATACCATCAAAACCAGAAGTAGAAAATAAAACTTCTGAGCATTTAGGAGATGTTGAGATTGAGGATGAGTGTTCTGTCACCAGACCTGAAAATGGTCAGGGTTCTGCACTCATCAACATGCCACCAACCCCAGAAGAGCAAAGTGACGATAAACTGATGAAAATGGAGCCAGAGAATGGAAATGAAACAGAAGAAGAGTGGAATCTTAATATTTTCTTGGAGAGTGACAAAGGCTTAGATCATATTGTCAATGATGTTGAGATGAAATCTGACTTTTCAGATAACCATGATGGTGGAAATGTGGAAAAAAATGAAAGTCTTTCAGCAGATACTGTTACTGAGACTGATAAGTCAACAGCTGATGTTGAAACAGGAAAAGAACATGTGAAAAAGTATAAGACTATACCAGTCGTGCCCATTGCTGATTCTGAAACAGATATTAATGATTCTTGCAAGATAATTCAGATGAAGAAACTGTCAGTGACCGTAAGGGTATGTATTATTTTGTGTCTCGTTTAAACTAACATGATTTAAAAACTAATTCATCATCATCATCATCATATACGGTTTTACGTTTGTTTTACGTGGTGGCATGTGTTGGAGGGTTTTCAGAAAATTGACTTCCAAGCTAACCCATCTCTAGCCAGATCTTTGTTAACTCTTCTTTCTCTCAAATCCATCGTTACCACTTCTTCCCATGTTTTCTTTGGCCTTCCTCTACCAGCTGAATCTGACACCTCAACTGTTCTACATCTACTAACCCAAAAATTCTTGTCCATTCTCTCAATGTGACCAAACGAGCGGAGTCTCCTGTTCTGAACACATCTCCCAATACTTTCCAGATTTAATCTTCCCCTGAGTTCATCAGATATAAGTCTGTTCTTGAGGCTGACATTGCACATCCATCATATCATTCGCATTGCCAATAAGTATTCTTATTTGCTAGCAATTTTTAGACTAGAAACAACACTTTGTCCTGCTTTGTATCTATTGTCTTGGATGTACTGTGGCTGTAATACAGAATTAAAACTTTACTCTATGAATCTGAACCACATTGCAAGGGATTACACCATATGGTCTTGTAGTTTAGTAGTTGTTTGTTTTTTGAACTTGCAAAGGAAATAAAATTTAAGTGTTGCTTTCGATGTGCTGTATTTCATGGTGCCCAGTAAATGCTTTTCTATTTGTTCCATTTGGAACTCAAGACTATTCAGGTTCTTTGTTCTTTCACATTTGGGTTTGTTTGTAACAAAATAGTTTGAATATAATTATAAAAACAACAGCAAATATTTAAAATCAAAATGAAAAATGTTCTTTGTAAAAATTCAAAGATCATGCTTTTTCAATTTTTTTAAAATAAACATGTTTAATAAAGTATGTTGATACCATATTGTTTCCCTGAAAAAAATAGTTTTCATTGTAACAGATGTGCTATACTTTATACCTTATACAGGGCTTGACACTAAGTGTAACCAGATTAGTAGAAATTCATTTTGGGCTAATAAGATTTCTATTTTCACTAGCCACATTGGCTAATAAACTAAATGAACTATTTTCTGTTTTTCTAAAAGAGGACATCTCAGAATTTCCATACTTGGCTAGTAAAAAACTTTCTTGCCTAGTAACATATACAATGTTGCCACTACCCACAATAATAGTATGTTAAAAAGTTGTGTTGAGCCCCGTCTGTAGTTGTTGTATGTTCATATTTAGGCACCACACATGTGCAGGGATTTTGCACTTGACAGGAGTCCATCATTGAAATAACATTTCAAACTTTACACTTCTATGATCAAGTATTTTTTGCTTGTTTCTTTTCTTTCTTAAGTACTCAACAATAGCCTAGCATTTTGTATTAATGTTGAGTAGATGAAAATATGATAGAAATAGTTGTTGATAATGTGTATGCATTCACTATCACTTTTCTAATACTATTATAATAAAAACAGAATAACCCATGTGAAGTATGAAGAAAGTGTAATTTTTGGGCTAATCTTTGAATGTTTTGAATTTTCCAATGTAGCAAATGAAATTGGTCAAACACTTTAGACCAGTGAGATACAGATTTGATGATGATGAATATCTGTGTGAGTATAAAGTTTCATGGCTTTAATTTTCCAAATGTTTTGTAAATTTTGTTAAGACTTTCAGGTGTTTTTGATTCCACTAAGATGATCTACTGTAATTCTTGAAATGATTTCTAATGGTGCTGAGGATGACACTGCTTTGAAAGCTAACCTTTTAAATTAAAATCATTAAGGTTGATGTTGTTCTTTGGTAGCTTTCCATATATTTCGAATATCATATACAAGTCAAACTTAATAATGTTGACACAAGGCGAAAAATGGATCCATGGATAATGTGCCAAAGTAAAGAGGGTAAACCTCATGTTTGGGAGAGATTTTGTGTGTTAAAGATGCAAGAAGTAAGTTGATGGATTAGTGGAACCAGTGGAGGAGTTGTGTGAAGACCTGGAAACGGTGAGAGGTTTCTGTTATTTGGGGGATAGGGTGAATGCAATTGGTGTTTGCGAGGCAGCTGTGACCGCAAGAGCAAAAATTGGGTGGGTGAAGTTCAAGGAATGCGGAGAGTTACTAAACTCAAAAAGGTTCTTGCTTAAGATGAAAGGAATAGTTTATCCGAGTTGTGTGAGATCAACAATGTTATGGGAGTGAGATATGGTGTTTGAGGGAAAATGAGATGGCAATTTTGAGAAGGACCAAGAGAGCATTGGTGAGAGCAATTTGCGGTGCAAAACTGATGGTGAAAAAGAGGACAGAGGACCTAATGGAGATGTTGGGATTGAAGGAAACAGTGGTTCAGATGGCAAAGGCGAATAGAGTTAGATGATACAGGCATGTGTTGAGGAGGGATGGTGGGTATATTTTGAGAAAAGTGTTGGAGTTTGAAGTGAGGAGGAAGCAAGGACATTCAAAGAAAATGTAGAAGACACTAGTGGAGAAGGACAGCAAGAGTATAGGTTTGGAGAAAAGGGATACCATGAATCAAGTGAGATGGAGAGTGGAATTTGGAGAGATTGCTGTTAAAGTGGGGTAAATTTGGCCACCCCTGTTTATGGGGATAAACCCGGATCAAAATTGGATTAATGGTGATTGATGACAAAGAGGTGTATCCCATTTGAAAGTTCCAGAATATTGGTTATGGTAAAACCTATCAATGCATCCTCTTCTGCTTTTAAAACAGTTTTTTTTTTGGCAAAATTGTTATGTATGTTGAATATGTATAAAAAGTATTCTGAGAGTGGGCAATCAACTTTTATTCATAAGGAATCAAGAGACATGAAGACTTATCCATCATCTTGCCAATCATTCAGATATTTTTTATAATTATTTTTTTTATTAGCATTTAGAAACTGCTTAGATATATACTTAAAATATACAGATACATTCTCAGCTAACAATGCTTTGATTGCTTTTTGAACAATTAACATTAATTTTTTTGTTAGGTAGGTAACACAAAGTTTAAACTTTTATATAATCATTGCTGTTCACAGAGGTAATATTTTGGATACTTTTGTTAGTGAGAGCATTTGTATTATTCAACCTCGAGTTATCTTTAATTACTGCCAATGCTAAGGTGCACTGTATTGATTGTTCTAGATTGTGATGAATGTGAAAAGTTAAACCTTGTGCATTGCAATGTTCATCCACCATTGCAGTGGGTCAAAGACTCTGCTGTGAGTAAAGAGAATGCTCATCTCAAGAAAGCATGGGCCACTCTTCCACCTGGTAAGTGTAAAAGCATATTATGCTTTATATGTGGCTCTTGAGGTTCCTCATATATTGTCAAACCTTTTGGTATGGACATCTCTTTATAATCTCTATTAGGGAAGGTGTGGCAGGCACAGTTGGTAAGATATCTGCCCACAGTTTAATCTCCGGCTCTGCCAAGATTTGAACATTTGTGCAACCTTTTTTCCTGCTTAAGCTAACTCAGCTTTCCATCCTACTGGGGTAGGTAATGAGTGCCAGTGTCTGCTGGGGGCTTGCTTGTGATGCATTTGTGTCCCATACAGGGAGAGTGAAAGACTCTCATCCTCTTAACACTACAGAAACTGGAGATGAGTGCCTGCTCCATGGGCCACTTGACTCGTAAAGGATTTAGCTACCTGTGTGATTCTTGAAGTTCTGCATATATAGTTAAAACTTTTTGGTATGGACATCTCTATAAAATTATAATGGACACTTTCAGGGCTCGACACTAACAGTAGCCAACTAGTCTTAGACTAGTAGAAATTCAGTTTTGGCTTGCTAGTAGGCTTTCTATTTCCACTTGCTGTAAATGAATCAGGTTTGTATTTTGCATATATATTAGTGACATGCATGTCTAGTTAGTTTGTTCTGAACACTTGGCATCTTGTAGCTCTTATATGATCGTTCACAGCATCCTTCAGTTTCACCTTGGAATTTTACACTAGCCACTTTGGCTGGTAAACAAAATGAAATAGACTGAACTAGTTTCTGTTCTTCTCAAAGAGGACATTTCAACGCTTGGCTTATAAAAAACTTCTTTGGAGAGTAACATCTAACTTGCCAATAGCCGCTAGACTAGTAAGTTGAAAAGTTAGTGTAAAGCCCCTGACTTTGGGAGTTCATGCCAAAACCCTGACTTTTTTCCTTCAAAAATACTTTTAAAATCTGTATTACAGATACTCTTTGTCATGCCCCAAGAAAGAAAAAAAAAACACTTTACCAAGGATACTGATGTTGTGAGGCTAAACTTTTTATTTTTTTTTTACTCAATGATAGTTTAGTGCAATTTTATTTAACTTGATATGCATTGCAAGCTGGAACAGAAGTTGTCTTGTGTGACTAAGACTTGAGAAAAACCATGCTGGTGTCATGTAGTATTTTGGGGTTCATTTATGGACACCTCTAGTTTCTGTCCCTCTGATTCCTGTATTATTTTTATGCTCCAACTTCTTTACCGGAAGCCCCACATGGGTACCTTCCCCTTTGTGGCCTAACAGCGGGTTCTCTACCCATCACCACCAACTTGGTCTTATTTATGTTTACCTTTAATCCCCTAGTTTCCATCTCTCTTTCCCATAAACCAAATTTCCTAACTGCTTCCTCCTCTGATTCAGCTGTTATCACAAGGTCATTTGCATACAATAATTCCCGTAATCCTTCACCTTTTGCCTCTCTGGTTGCCCTCCTGCATTACCACCACAAATAGCAACGAATGTAGTGCTGTCCCTTGATGTACTCCCACTCCTATCCCAAACTCAAGTGAAGTACCTCCTAGAGTTCTGACCCTTGACCTTGCATTGCTATTTAAGACCATAACAAGTGCTGTGAGACACTGAGGCACTTTTTGACGTCTCGCGGCCCATTGAATCACTTCCCTCGCCTTTTCTAAATCAACAGAGACATGGAAAAGCTCTTTTTTCTTTGCTCCAAATTTTTTCCTGCAACTGTCAATACAAAAATTGCATCCACAGTTGACTTCCTGACTTGATTCGAAACTGTTTGTTATCAATCTTCACAATACCTCTAAACCTCATCCGTTGGGTTTTCTAATACACCTTCATATCCTGTTCCAAAAGTCTCACACCTCTGTTTGTCCACCATTAGGACATCTCCCTTACCTTTTTATACCTGTATGGTATAACTATTGGCCCACTGCTCTAGAAACTCGCTTTCCTGTTCAGTTGATTCACAAACCTTAAAAAGCTCTTTCACTCCAGTTGCTTGTGACCCCAGATGGCCTCCGTGTCTTGTCTACTTTCATCCTCTTCAGTGCTTGCTCCACTCTCTATTTAGACACACCCCATATCAGCCCTTCCACTTTATCTTCTTCCTCAAAGAAGAAAAATAACTTCTCCACCTTTCCATAGCTTTCTCTTCTTTCACTTTAAATTGTCCATATCATCAAAATGGGTTATTACTGATTCGGATAGAGCAAAAAAAGTAGTTTGAGAAGTTCTTGTTTTCGATTTTGCTATAAACTTTTAGTTTTGGAGTTATAACAGCTCAAACATCAAAATTTTGTGCTTTTTGAAAAAAAGTCGAGTGCCATGATTACTGGCAAAGAGCATGGGAACTAAGAACACATAACCGTAAAATACTTCACTGTCAAAGATACAGGATTTTGAAGTTCTCTTTGAAGTTATACCTACTAGATGTGTAGTTTACGGAACTTGTTCAAACACCACTGATACCAATAAAGGTATCTTTTTGTACTAGATAGAATGCTTTCTCGATCCGCAGTGTTTTCTTCTATACCAACTACAGCAACAGCTTTATGCCTTTAAAAGTACCATACTTATCTAATGTTAAAAGTTATTAAAAGCTGAAAAATTCATCAATAGTATTCTAAAACTAGCTGACAAGAAACGTGAAATCAACTTTTGCCAGGCACAGATCATTCATACATATTGTATTCAAATCACACAATGGAAATAAGTTTATTTTATAGGTATACCATGTTGAAACCGACTTAGTTCCATTCCAACGTAGCTCAAAATCTTTCCTCCTTTCACAATCTTCTTCACGTTTTTTCTTATAGTTGTCTAGCCAGGCTTCGTCAGCAATCGGCTCGTCAAAGTAAGCTTTTATATCAGTGTTGCTGTCAACCTACGTGTCGGAGCAAACAAAGGCAGTGGATTCTTAGTTCCTGGTTTCTTGAGATTTGTTTTCCATTTCACATTGAATCCCAACAGATGGGTTGCTGGCTTCGATTGACGTTGAATTGGAATGAAACATTTAGTTTTTACTAAAAAACAAGGCTTTCTTTCACGATGTTTTCCCCTTCTTGGTTTCTCACTCCAAAACTGAAACATCCCATCACATCCTCAAAACCATCACGCGTTGATCCAATGTGGCAGTTCATATCACCTGCCACCATCAGAAGATCCTCCCGAGGGATATCATGTATTTTTTCCTGATAGTTTCTCAAGAAACTCCCTCTTTTCCTCATCAGACCTACGCTGTTGTGGAGCATAATTTTTATACTGAAAAGACATGAAGAATATATCCTCCACACGTTTTTCATCATTCATCATCACGCAATTTTCATCATTCTATCATCCAATCTTTTTACTTCAATCAGCTCCTCTACTAGGTCTTCTTTCACCATGATCCCTACTCCATTTCTGCCCTTCTCTGATCTGCTCCACCAAGACTTGTACTTTTCCTCACCTCCATATACTCTGGTTCGTTGGCCCCTAAACCTAACTTCTTGTAGACTCCAGTATCTACCCTTCTCCTTTGGAACATATCCACAACTTCCCTTATCCTTCTTGACAAAGAACCAACATCCACTGTTGCCAGTCTTAGTAGGTCTTTCCTAACCTCATTTTGTCAAGACACGGAGATTCTTAGCACCCCCAGCCCATTTAAAGTCTGCTGGGAACTGAGGGCCTGTCTTCTATTTTCTTGACTTGTAAGGTTTTAGAGTGGCAAAAAATGCAATTCCCTGAAGCGTTTCCTATACTACAGTAGGTTTCCCTCAAGGCAGTGGAGGTTTTTGATCAGGGTTTCCTTCCCCTAGAAGGGCTGTCTTCAACTACTGAAGAACCCCACCAGCCCTAATGCAGCAGGTACTACTTACTGGATTACATTTTACAGGTAGCAGGCAGAATAAAGAAGCCTGACCTGACCCCTATAAAAGCCTGGTTTAGAAGCCATTGGTCCTGTTTTTTTTTCGTATATAAATACCACTAGCTGGACAAAGAGCAACACATAAACTTAAGAATTGATTATATACGTTAAAAATGCTCTTTTTAAAAACATAAAAAACAAATTAATAGCACAGCCAGACATAATTTAAAAGTGTAATACTTTAGTTGGCTGACACAAGTTTTTAGAACTAGTTTCATACAGTGTTTTTTTAATGCAAGGAGACCCAACACGTGACCCTTGCTCACCATAGAGTCTCCAGTAGCTCGGTGGTTAGAGCATCTGACTAGATGACGGAGGGTCGTGGGTTCAAATCCCATCTGGGGCTCAGATTTTTTTTCCAAGTTTTCCTTGCATTTGATATTATGTTAATTTTTTAAAGAAAGATTGTCTAGAGAGTAGAAGTATCACATCAGTGCCCAGACCAAAAAACGAGTATGTTTCAAGAATGTCATCTGTACTGTATATTACTTCAGTTTCTATATTCTCTGAAAGTTCATACTTATTGCAGTCTAGTTTTAAAATCCAAGTTCAAAACTGATGGATCTCTTTAAATTTGCCTTCCACCAGGTCTTAAGATCAAGAAATCATCGATTCCAAATGCAGGACGTGGAGTATTTGCATTAGATCAAACATTTCCTGTCATGAGTGTGTTTGGTCCATATGGTGGTCGTAAGATTTTGCTCAAGAATATAAGGCCTGACATGGATGGTGGATATA
Organism: Zoanthus gigantus; assembly: GCA_025331005.2. Classification (NCBI taxonomy): domain Eukaryota; kingdom Metazoa; phylum Cnidaria; class Anthozoa; order Zoantharia; family Zoanthidae; genus Zoanthus; species Zoanthus gigantus. The sequence continues at coordinate 9,087 of JAOBBB020368743.1, forward strand.
TGTGGGATGTAAGTTCGTTTTGAGTAATGTGAAATGTTCACAATTTTACTTCCAAATTCCAAGTTTGTTTATTTATTCAGTTATTTTTATAGTGATGTTGCTTGCCAAGGCTTAGATTTATGTTTAAACAAAAGAACATAAGTATATTTTCAGTTTGCTACGAATAAAATCCATTTTCAAATTAATAGGTTTACAGCACAGTAGAATGAAAATCTACTAACAAAACTCTTGTTGAAAATCTTACAGTTATTTTACAATTTCATAAATGCAACAACGGGGTTTTCTTTAAGAGGAGGCAGTTGCCTATTTGACATAATTTGTCACCTGTTTTGGTTTATAGATTGTTCAGATCATGCAGATAATATCCGCAACATTGCAATGTTTTTTCAGAACTTTCACTGGACTTAATTCTATACTTTTATAAAACCTAAAAAATGTCACCTACTTTTGCTAAGCTTGACAGGAAGAGGGAATGTTGCAATGGCATACACTAGGGTAGATTTCCTTGCATCAGGAAATGTTCATTAATATAGTGATAGTTCATACAACAAAAACAACAATATTCATCTATTGCCACTTTTAAAACATTTTGTTTACATCAGTGGGTATCCAGTTAAAATAGGTAGCTACAGTATTCCCTAAATTCTAGATATAATCTATTTATTTTTGTGGAGCCTGTGGAACCTTTTGAAAAACAATTTGGTTGAGAACAAACAGGGTTGTTTGGATTTCAAGTAAACGGCTGTTTGAAGACTAGTAAGCAGCTACAAAAAAGAAAAGGCTCCCCCGGGAAATTTGGAAATTTACTACCTCTCAGATGCAATTGTTTGTAAAAAATGAGGTCAAAGTCTGAGTAAACTGACGAACTTTTTAATTTTTTTCCTGCCTTTTTTAATTGCGTGCTTATTTAGAGTAATACACATCTGTATTTGAAAAAACCTGAGCCTCATTATGGAATTGTTTTTTATTTCCTAAAGGAAAAGGAATTGGCAGGATTACTCTCAACATTGCTCG
>JAOBBB020368754.1:0-18899 GCA_025331005.2 Zoanthus gigantus
CCAAGCTTTAGTGTAATTTAACTTTTTATACAGACAGTATATATTTTTTCTTCCTTTTCTGTTTTGTGGAATGTATTTGCAACTTATTTCATTTGTATAAAACCGAAATTTATCTAATACCCGCCTCGATTAGCTTTTGCTATTTGCGGGTATAATTGTATATATTAACTTTGTATACAATAAAGGATTTGTTGTTGTTGTTGTTGTTGTTAGATGCACGAGTAAGGCTACTGGGTAGCCTCTTGTTTGTTAAAGAGTTAGTGCTTCAGTTTTACATTAGTAATTCCCTGAAATTAGTTAAAGCGCAAATAATGGGAAAAAATATAGTTTAAATTAAATATCTATGGTTAAACATATTTTGAAACCTTGTCTATCGCTGCAAAAGGAGAGGACGAAAATGCATTTGTCAAAATTGTGCCCTCGCTCAACCTGATACAGTTCTCATTAAAGAATACCATTTACGTAGGAAATGAGCCTTTTAGAGGAAAGAATTGTACCCAGAGCAAATCTGCCTCCCCTGCTGTTGAAACTGGCTGAAAGACGAGCAGAGCAGCTCAATTATATTGGTGTATCATACGGACTCACTGACCAGTTACTAAGGTAACAAGATAGTAAATAACTTATCAACCCCGGAGTAATAGTAGCTGGTACAATCTATGATGAAAGCGAAATCCTTTCCAAAGCTATTGGCTCGTTGAAGCTTGTTCTTGTCACAGGTTCTTAGTGTTAAGCGGATAAGAGTCTGTGACTCCTCCTTATACGAACCATTATAATTACTCCATCGCAGGTTAGTTTCCAGCAAATGCTGGTACTCGTTTACCGAACTCAAAAGGATGGAAGGCTAACCTAGCTGAAGCGAAGTAGAATTTCCCACAAAGATTCATATCTTAACAGAGCTGAGTATCAAACCCGGGACCTGGTGACTAGGAAGCAGAGGTTTCACCAACTGCACATAAAACGCAGTTTTGATATATGATAAACAAGGTTATGATAACTCTCTTGAGAAGAACTATTTTTAAATTGTATATATCAGTTGTGGATTTTTTGTATGTTAAAATATGGTTATAGCAAAAAAAGAAAAAATTCGATTACGAATTTTTTTAATGATGTAATTTGTGTTTAAAGTTTTTGAAAACTCACTTCCGCTTTCACATTTACTGAGCGATGGGAAAATGGTAACTAACGTATGATTTTCTGGTCCGTGACGTCAAAAGCAGAATTTAGTAGTGAAAGACTGGTCCTGTCTTTGAATGCAAATTACACCATGAAGAAAAATCTTAATCGATTTTTTTCTTTTGCCATCACCATTAGTAGGGTAAGGACATTTTATACATACGAAAAACCCACAGCTGATATATACACTCTAATGGACTGAAGCAAGGATTAACAATTGATAGTTAAGAAGATGTGGGTGTTACAAAGAACATATCCACCCTCTCCCATCAGAGTTTAGTAATTGGAATATACAGGGGAGAAGCGGCGTACCTTTGGCTTCCAAACAAGCTTGAACACCTTGGCACTGATTTAACTGGCTCATACGAATTTTGCATTCTGTTAATTATGTATGCAATGTAGAGAAAATGCTTAGTACTGTCCACTGATTTAATTTTTTTACTTACTACAAATTTCTAAGTTTTAAATATTAGTTTACCCATTGATGTGCTGCTTTGAGCTTCTTATGCTCTTGCGTATATGTGTGTGGACCAATAATGACCAATAGAAATTTAACCCTATGAGAAAAAGCTTACTCAATATTATTTTATTCTTTTCACAGATTCTGGAAAAAATCTGGGTTTGTTCCAGTTTATTTAAGACAAACCCCGGTAAGTCGTTGCAATCTAATCAATTTAGAAACATAATATTCATGCTTCTCATCACAATGTTCCTCTTAGACAAAGTAAAATACATTCTGTTTTTAAAACGAATGTTTTAACACAAATCAAATATAGCGCAACGCGAATTTATTTTCCTATTATGCATTTCGTTTTAATACTGTAGCTCGCGATTCATTTTTTGTATGTTTCAATAACATCAAGTTTAACCGATTAGGGCCAGATAAAGGGGAAGGACTCTCTGTTTTATCTGTTTGTGATTTTCAGCATTTCGTATCTTAGTTAAGAATTTCCTTTTTGTTATTTTAATAGAACGAACCATTTTTGGCTATGAGGTCAATACGCAAAATAACTATTTTGAACAAAACAATTTAGTAATTTATTCCAATACAATATAGTAAAAAATACATTTGATGCTCTTCAATCAAAATGGCCTCGAGCCATGGCCAGTCCTGTTTTTTTCTTTCTCTTAAAGACTGTTTAATCCAGGTCACTTTACTCAGTTCATCCTAAACCAACTCAAATCTTCCTTTTGATTGTTAAATATTTCAAGCTTGAGTTGTTTTATGCTATATCGATTGGGCTTTGTCTTCAATACAAATGGCTAAAGCTTTTATATTATTATTTTTTGGTTTAGAATGATTTGACAGGAGAACATTCATGCATCATGTTGCGCATGCTCAAGGAAAAGGCCACTGACATTGAGGACAACTGGCTACAAGCGTACTGGACAGGTCAGCTGGAAACAGTTACTATTTACTCCATCTGAAGCTTGACTGCTGATTAAACCTTAATTACAGCGCATCCAGGGACTTTGTACTATTATTAAGACATATTAACGGGGCAATTTTGAAAGAAAAGTGCAGCATTGCTTTGTTTCATATTGAATTGCAAGTAACAATAATTAAAGCAAGAAAAAAACCATAGCAATAGAGGTTTTTCATGCTCACGTGACTAGATCAGGAATAATCCTTAAAATATTTAATTGACATTTTGACACTGTTACAGTGTTTCTTTGAAGGGATTGCTGTCAGTACCTGCTTTTTAGTAAATGCATGTTGAAATAATTTTTGCTTGAATTTGATGAGATATGCATAAACAATCCTACTAATTTGCATAATTTGGATTTTGATTCATAATTTATAAGTTTATTCGCCGCCCAAAGTTGTCTGCTGATTGTAACGTATTACCTCAGATAAAATTCACCTATAGTTGCTAAAGAATAGTATCATTATGAACCACTTCACTTCTAACTAACCACATCATTCTTATTTGCACACTACGGAGGTCACAGTTTTGGGTTTTTAGATTCTTCATCGGTCTTTTGTAAGATGCCAATTGCTGGTGGTGGTAATACTCGTAAACTGTTAACCTTCTCACTGTTATCCTTCTAGCTAATAAGATCATCCTTACCAACCAACTAAGAAGTTCAAATGTAATGGATAGACATCGTTTTATAAATGTTCTCCTCTATTAACATTATAAATAAATAAATGCATTGATTTTATATAGCGCATTTATCCATATAAATGTTCAAATGCGCTTTACAAACGATTACAGAGCTGATAGTTGAGAGACTTACATAGATCGTCCGCTACAGCGACTCACAAATATTTTTGTATATTAATAATGCTCCCAGTAGAAGAGACAGACCACACAACATCGGGATCACCATCCTACTCTTTATGATAGACGTGCATGGGTTCTTTTAAGTCCCCCGATAGTGGGTCGGGAAACTTGACCTACGGTTTAACGTCCTTATCCGAGAAGACGCGAAGGTCTAACCATTTGTTGATGTTATATTAAGACCCTGAGTGTCGGTCCGGCCGGGAATCGATCCCAAGCCTCCCGCACTATAGACTGGCACCTTACCAACTAGGCTAACCAGACGGCAGTTCTTCATCGGTCTTGTGTAAGATGTGTATTAACTCTGGTAGGATATTATTTTTGGCTGGTCAGCTGATTATTTTGCATGCCTATATCGTTGAAGAGATGGAATCTTCATAGGATAAAGAATTATAAGTTATAAGTTGGGGTTCTTTCTTAAGTTTTAGAAGAGTAGAAGCTTTGCCCCAAAATACCCGGCCTCCCCCTCCCACAAAAAATATTGTTGTATAGGGGCTTATAATCCCTGTATATGTATAAATCCTAATGAAAACTCTGGACTCAACAAGAAGATTATGGTTTATAGGCAATAGGGACTTTAAGATACGAGGACGGCAACGGCGACGGGAACGGCAAAGAACAATAGTCTTAGTTAATGAAAACAAAAGTTGCACGTTGGAATGTAGCGAGCTGACCGCCTGCTTACCGTCGTCTTCACTTATACGCCGCGGAAAGCTCACTTTTGGGGTTCTGTGGACAACGTCAACGTCAAGTAACAAAATTTGACAATCTTTGTTTGCCTTCGAGGCTGAACTTTTTACCTTTTTCTGTTCGAGAATCTCGTGCAAAGTCGAAAAGGAAAATTTATCGATGATCTAAGACAGAAAAACCAAACGACAAATAATATTTTTCACAACTGCCGCCGTCTTTGCTCCCGTTTTCGTTTCTAAAACTCCCTAATATCTTTCAGACATGACAGCTGGCTAACTACCGTGACAACTCAACACAATCGTTTTACTTTGGGTTCCTCATCAGTCTTGTGTAAGATCCCAGTTGATGGGGGTGGTGACACTGATAAACTTTTAATCTTAACTCAGTGAACAGCACAACACAATATTACTTGAAGTAATTTCTTACTGTTCTCCGAAGAATTCTAAATGTATTCGACTACAGAAATGAAACCCATGGGCTGCTTTTTTAATTTGTTTAGTTCTTCCTATTTTACAGACTTCAGAAAGAGAATGATGTGGCTGTGTTCGTACCAGTTTAGAATGTTCAAACCATCGCTTGCCTTGAGTATTTTGCAGTGCAAGAACGTAAAAACACAAGTTGAAGGTTAGTATAGGGCTCAATGTAATTCTTTAAAGTCCTTGAAAACTCAAGCAAAAATCTGGGTACTAAAATTACCGTGCGGGACTGGGTAGTTTGTTTGGGTAGACAGAATTGCTTAACTCAGTAATCTATAATCAATAATCTATAATTCTAAGAAATTAAGTACATTCTCATAATGCTAGATACAGTATATCATATCATCTTTTTACGCCTCGTACAAATATTCGAATGTTTTCTTTGAGATTCCAAGGTTCAAGGTTTTTTAATTTTCTGCCTCAAAACATCAAAGATATTAAGAACATTTTACTCTTTAAATAGCGGTTAAAATCATATCTGCTGCAGTAAAAAAATGTTATTTAGCTTGCTCACTTAGCTTGATTGTTGCTTGCGCTGTTTTTATCCTAAAGTTATATTTCAATATCTCAATATTAGGGGAGGCCATGGTCTATAAGCCCCTGGCTTTTTTTGGTCTTCCCTACCAGGAATTTCTTGTTCTTTTGCTCTGTGGTATTTTTTTTTTAATGTATATGTAAATTCTCGGTAAAAACAAAGTAAAAAAAACTTTTGACTTATCATCTGTGGGAACATGAGCTTCTTTGATAGCTATGTCATCTTGTGAGCCGTCGCAGCTAGTTTTTAAGGATATACGCTGGTATTTTACTACTGCACCGAAAAAGCAGTCCATGACTGCTAACAGTCGCTTTTAATTATGGCTATGGTAATTATATAGAGGATATTACACGGTGGCGCGAACATATGAAGTTTATCTTTCGAGTGGATAGGCATAGATATGAGTACTAGTGTTTCGAAAATTAAAAAAAATACTCGAAAAACAAAGGAAAAACAAAGGAATGACGTCAGCTATATCTTCACTAGTGAGGATATGGAAAATATATCACTCGTATCTCTGATTTAGTCTCATGAAATCGACAAGTGGCTTATTTTACAGTAAAACACTCATATCTATGTAATAATATGTTTTTCGCTCACATCTCACAAACATACAAGTTCCTCGGCACTTGGCTGTCATTTATCTCCTGTAGCTACAAATTCTGGAAAAATTTCTCAAGATTTCCTTGTAAAAAACTATGTATCAAAATACTTTATCCTTGCATTCTTTCATTTGAAGTTTAATATCATCTCTATAGCTTATCTAATTCAGTATTAATTTTGTATTAGTGTTTAGCATTAGCTACTTGTATTCTCTGTAAATATTCTGTTCCGTCTTTTTCATATCTTTTGTTTCCACTTGGAGGGAACTAGCTCCATTTATTAAATTTTAAAGTAGGTCATTTTTCTATCTTTTTAATTGATACTTTTTACTCTCTTCAGGGCATACCAGAGAGGAACTAGAATATGCACTCACAAAATATGACGTCAAGCGCCTTGACTTATATTCACGGAATATGGTGGATTATCATCTGATAACAGATCTTCTCCCTTCGGGTAATAACTGTTTTTTTTTTACTTTCGCATAGTCCGAAACTAGAACACTGGGCATAGTCAGTGTTCATATATTATTTGTTGAGGAGGACAAGGGGAAGGAAGAGGACGGATAGAAGGAGGACGAAGAGGAGGATGAGCAGGAGGATGAGCAGGAGGACGAGGGGGAAGTAGGAGGGGTATTAGAATGAAGACGAGAAGGAATATGAGTACAGAAACGAGGAGCAAAGGGACGAGGAGGGGGACGAGTATGAAGAAGAGGTGGAGGAGGACAAGCTGGAGGACAAGGAGGAGGGCGAGTATGAAGACGTAGAGTAGGACATGCAGGAGGCTTAGGAGAATAACTGCGAGGAGGAAAAAAAATGAGCAGCAGGAGGATGAGGATGAGGAAGATGAGCAGGAGGAGGAGGATAAGGAGGAGGATGAACCGTAGGAGGATGAGGATAAGGAGGAAGATGAGCAGCAGGAGGATGAGGAGGGGGAGCAGCAGGAAGATAAGCAGGAGGAGGATGAGGATAAGGAGGAAGATGAGTAGTAGGAGGATGAACCGTAGGAGGATGAGCAGTAGGAGGATGAGGATAAGGAGGAAGATGAGCAGCAGGAGGATGAGGATAAGGAGGATGAGCAGTAGGAGGATGAGGATAAGGAGGATGAGCAGTAGGAGGATGAGGATAAGGAGGAGGATGACGATATGGGGGAGGATGAGCAATAGGAGGATGAGGATAAGGAGGATGAGCAGTAGGAGGATGAAGGATAAGGAGGAGGATGAGCTGCAGGAGAAAGACGAGGACGTGGGGGAGGATGAAAAGGATGACGATATTACATGCATAAGAAATTTGTGTCCATTATGCTAGTAATACAATGGTGTAGAATGTAAAGATGAGGCTAAAAACATTTTATTGCCAAAATCCTGGTTCCGTTTGAATTTTCAGTTTTTAAACCTTATCTCGAATCAAGTTTAAGCCATTATTAAACTGCAGAAAGTTAATCAGAGATTGTGTTTATAAATCTAAGTTGTGTCGGTTGAAACTCATGCGAGTGGAAAAGCAGTTTCAAACTTCGTACATGCGTAGTGTCAAAAATTGGGATCGCTTTTTGATTGCAAACAACTAACAATGTAAACTTTGATTAAAGAACTGTTTTCTTTTCAAAAGTGAGTGAACACAATGTATTGCTACATTTTGTTCGTTGTCATGAATAGCAGAGCAATGACAATATCTTTTTAACGTCCTTGGGTTGACTCACAATTTTGACTCACTTTGTTTTGCTTGTCTCTAGTATCGCGTTTCCTCTTCCTTCAGAAAATGGACATCTCCCTTTCACTGGTGCAATCAGTAAGTCCATTGCTAGATTGTAGGTATTATAAGAATGATATCTTTTCAAAAGAAGTTTTTTTTATTCAGATCAAGTAGTTTCTTCTTTCTTTATGTCAGAAATAAAACATGCTCTCTTTGCTTTCATAACCATGTGAAAACCAAGGCAAACGTTGGGAGAATTCGAGAGCAGATAAGTGAATCACCTGCTCGAGAATTATCACAAACTTTGCCGAGGTGTTCACCAGGCTATAAAGGCCCGGAAAACATGGTTTATTTCTTTTATAAAATTATTATTTTTCATCTTAACAAAGAGAAAGACGATATAGAAAGCACATATGTATACTTTAATTTCTTTCATGAAACTGTAAATTCTTACAACATGGAGGTAGACAATCATATTGTTTGGGTCATTTTCGTGCTTCATAGCACTATGATAACACGCTTGAAGACCAATCAAAACGCACGTACTATCCAAATTATTTTATAAAATATAAATGTTTTGAACTAAGAATACCTTGTGAATGCTGATTTTCATAGTAATGTGGTTGGATAGTAAGAGAACATTTAAAAAATAGTTATAAAATAGTTTATATAATGAAATGTCAGAAAAATACAAAAAATAAGTTGAACCATTTTAACCTGACATAAGTATGGGGCATTCTAGTAGCAGGGCTAATCTATGGGATACCCCAGTAGGTAGAAAAGATCATATTTTACTAATATTTCGTCAATGAAAATTAAGTGAAATTCCTTCTTTTGAAGACTGTGTTACTTTTTGACTATTTGTGTGACCTACATTGAAATCAAATGTGATATCTGTTGATTTGAACTCAATTGTTAAAGGAGAACTGACCCCTCAAATTGACTTTTCATTGTCTGAACATTTAGGCATAGTAGAACAATTATATGAAGTTTTTTAAGCTGTTAGCGGAGCAGTTTAGAAAAATTTGATGTTTTGTAACGAATCGACAAAATTTGATCGGCGGCTCAATAAGAGATATCAGCAGTTGTTTATGACGTAGGTTACGATACATCACAGAGCTAATCTACTATACTGATAGATTCAAACAAAAATAGGTTAGTTTTACCATTCAGTTGTCCTTTAAGTTTAAATCCACAATATTTGCATTATTTCCAGTGCAAACTACAAATAATTTTTGAAGGTCCAGGAAACTGTAGCGTTTTGGACTTGTCGTAAAATTGAGAAGCAGTAATAATCTGAAATCTTTTTCTCTCAGTTTTTGATAGTCCGTCAAAATGCCCAAAATCATTTTATGTTGACCACTTCTGAGAAAGTCTTAAAAGGGTTTTCTTTCTTCCTTTTTTAGGCAATTCTTTTAGGACTTGGTCTACAGCACAAAACAGTGGATGATCTTGAGGTTAGTCGACAGCAGTGGCGATTATAAAAAGTCCTTGAAAATAGTTCGTTTTAATCAGAGTAAAATATTTAAGTAGGTAATCATATGACTTCGAGGTTTTCAGAAACTCAAGTCCGCAGGCTGAGTGCAATTCGAGCTATTTGAAAAACCCACGAGTGCAATTAATTCCAAATTGAACGAGAAAAGTCGTATGATTACTTATTAATAATATACATGGAAAATTTACCTAGAAAAGCACAACGTACTCTCGAGTTCCCGCGCTCAAAATCTTGTGCGGATTTTATTTACAGCGATTGGGTGTTCTTCAAACGTATCCCATAGTTACAAATTTTAGACAAGATCAGTCGTTTCACAAATTTCAGTATCGTTTTCTGTTGTAAACAGTAAAAAATGTATTTAAATCAAGCCTCAAACATGGCAAATCAAAATTTTTGAACAGTGTAATTTCCACTTGGGTATTACAGATTTCTGCACAGGTATTACATGAAAATTGCACCGCTCTCGACCAATGAGAATCGAGAAGGTTTTGCATGTATATTATTATTTAAAAAAAACGCTGCATGAATGCTAGAGACAACAACATTCACAGGCCTATATTCGCCTTTGACGTCTTTAAACTCTCAAAGTTATTAGTGGAATGCTGCGTCGGTGTTTCTACAGAATCAATTTTGTAAACAGTTTAGTTTTACACTGTAGTTAAAAAGAATTTTAAAACTGACGTAGTGATGCAAAGCAAGATAACGCAGTGAGCAGGTATGTAAAAAACAAAAGGAAATTTAAGGATAGAGATGCGTGAAAAAAAAATTGTTAAAAAGACAAAAAGGATGCGGGACAACAGCGTTCCGGAACCTTTTTTTTAACAATTTTTTTTCTCACACATCTCTATCCTTTTATTTCCTTTTGTTTTTACATACCTATCTCATTGCGTTATCTTGCTTTGCATCACTATATAACCACCTCTTTATTTATCTTTCATGCATTCACTCCGACGAGAGACTACAGTCCGAAACAACAGTTTTAAAATTCTTTTTCATTACGGTGTAAAGCTTAACTATTTGTAAAACTGTTTCAAGGTTATTGTACACTTTCTGTGGTGTCTTCACTTTATAACTTATATCCTGGTTGTTTTACGTCACACACCCTTCAACCTATATACCTTTGGGAAGGTTATGAATTCCTCTAACAATTAGTTGTTTTTTCTAAATAATTTTTGTAAACGAGGACGACACCTTTGATTTAAATTGAAAAGTTCTTTTATTTGTGTAACAAATTTTCTAGACTTTGTATAATATTACCAACGGGCGGGCGTTTTTAGTGCAGTTGCTAAGATCTCTGCCTTCCGACCACAAGGTGCCCAGTTCGATCCTGGCTCTGCCGAGATTCGAATATTTGTGCGGCATCTTTTCCGTCTAAACTAATTCAGCTTCAATCCTTCCGGGATAGGTAAATAAGTACCAGCATCTGCTGGGAGCTAACCTGCGATAGATTAGTGTCCCGTACAGGGGGAGTCAAAGACTCTCATCTACTTAATACTACAGAAACCAGAGATAAGCGACAGCTCAATGGGCCGCTAGGCTTGTAAAGGATTTAGCTTTTAGCTTTTTCCTTTGCGGAGTTCCAACTAACTGGCACTTTAATATCTGTAATTTTGTTCTATCATTAAAAAGATAGTTCATCTTGAATTCCAAACGGTATCGGGGATTTTTGATTGCATGCGAGTTGAACATTTAAGAGTTGATTCAAGAAACTTTCACGTTTCAAAGACGAAAAAAAAACTCCATTTAATTTCCAAATTTCTTGTCGCCGTTTTGGACATCATTATATTGGGTCCGCAGTAATTGGCTGCATGGCTGTTGCGGGTGCCCTGCCGAGGTATTTATTATCCTTCTTCTTATATTTTTTTGTGTTGTATTTTTTTTTTAATTTTGTTGATTGTGTACTACCTATTTCTGTTTTGAATTGTATAATTATATTTTGTTAACGGCAAAGCGAATAAATGAATAAATAAATATTTATAAGCAATCGTTATTCCACGATAAGAAAAAAGCTGATCGAGATGTAACTTTTAATATATAGCCGCAATTGCAAATAGTGTTAAAATTTGTTTAAAAAAAACGCATTTTCTCACCATGTAGAATATGTTCCAAATTGTAAATGCTGGTAACTGTCAAAATTTTTCAAGCTATCTTGATTTTGTTGCAGAAAGAGCTTAACTTGCCATCGACTCAAATTCTGGGTTTGTTTAATCGCATAATTAGAAAAATTGTTCAGGTAGGTCTCGTTAGTTTATAGTAAAAAAACCAAAATCAGATAAAAATGTGGTCAATATACTTTGTTGGAGATGGCAGAAATCACTGAAACATTGATGGGAATCGAACCTAAAACCCTCTGATTACCTTTCAGATGCTCTGCCTACTGAGCTACAGAGACTCACATGGGGAGCTGAGTCACTGGTTAAGTTCTTATTTAGCCCTGCTGGACATACGTCTGACATCTGCTCGCTCCGACGATATGCCCGATAGTTATATATTGCAATATGATTTTATTTCTCAAATGATTCTATATGGAAGTTTGCAACTTGGTATAAAGTTACTGAAATAAAGCACTCTTCGAGTTGAATTCTCAGAATAAATTTCAAGTCACGGACAGGAATCGAACCATCAAACGCACTGATTACCGGGAGTCAGGTTGGCGTAGTGGTCATCAGTTGCGCCTCCCACCTCTGCGACCCGGGATCGAGTCCGCACGTGGGCTGAGATTTGTCGATCTCAATCTGACACCGAGGGTTTTTCTCCGGGTACTCCGGTTTTCCTCCCTCTGCAAATTCGACTTTCACGCCAAGATCTGACCCGTCTAGCGATTAAACATTAGCCTCTGGCTAGGAAGAATGGGCAACCACTTCCTTCGCAATTGGAGTTAAATAAAGTATTTATTTATTTATTTATTTACCGGTGAAATAATACTGAGCAACCGATCAGGGAGTTCCAAACAGTTCAGTTCAGTTCAGTTCAGTTCAGTTTTATTTGCCACAAAAATATATACATTTACAAAATTATTTATAAATTGCTTTTTGAGAAGGTATAGGAAGTCCACAAAAAAACACAACGTTTCTATGGACGTGCACGTGAGCTCCCTTAAAAATAAAGAATAAGTATATTCAAGAACGTGCTGTTTTACACTATATAACATGAAGTATGATTAAGATAAAAATGTAAAGTTGTGTGAATGTGTACATTAGTATGTGTTTATATGCTTGTAATATTTTAAATAATTGTTAAAAACGTTACTTTCAGTTTTGCAGAAAAAATTTCATTATGGTTGTATTAAGGAAATATTAAAATGATATGATAAATATGTCATATAAATTAATTTTAAAACTAACCTTTTATGTCTACTTGACCATCCTTGGCTTGTAATGGTTTGCCACTCGATCTGAATATTTTTCAAACGACTTGGGTAATTCCTCAAAATGGCCAGGCAGACCACAAACGTTTGTTTTTAAATGTTAATAATATCAATAATAATAATAATGATGATGATGATGATGATGATGATGATGATGATGATGATAATGGTAATGGTAATGGTAATGATGATGATGATGATGATGATGATAATGATAATAATATTAATAATCAACAGTGTTTTGGATGAACATTTACAAATAAAAACTAGCGATAACAGTCTTAATGAGATGCTACTCATTTAAAAACAGTTACAACCATGTTTAAATGTACAATCAGACTCAATTCGAGCTAAGGTTTTTGGTTTAACTTGTGCTAATTTTTGTTTGTCGTTTCTTAGTTACTCTTACCATTGCATATATAATTATTTTTTTCTTGACAATGGTGCCAGGATGTCATCAAAACGTTGGACTGTTATCGCTAATTTTTCTTTGTAAATAATAACAATAACAACTTTATTTAGGTGTCAAGTCATTTCTAGCTGGCCCACTAACTGAGGACACCATCTTTACCACTATAAGGTGGACGGAGACCTTTCACATGACAAACACACACAGAAACACAGATATGTCTCCGAGGGGCTACGGTTTAACGGCCTTATCTTAGAGTAATTTATGTAACCTTTTTACCTATCTTTTTAATTTTTATGAAGATTTCGATTTGAAATAGAGAAATTGTTATATAAATAATAAAATAAAATATGAAAAAGAGTCAAATAATCATACTTATGTTTTATAATTTTAGCAGAAGAAAAATTATAAGCATTTTATTGCGTTTTGGTATTAATATGCTCCTTTTCTTATCAAAATTGGTAATAAACTTAACAATAATCACGAACGTGTTTGCAGCGAAAGGAATCGTGATTTTAATCAAGTTTAGTACAAATTTAAAGTGCTTTTTCTTTGCGTAATATAACTTCCTTCTGAAATGCTACAGTTTTGAGAACAGCAGTTAAGATTTACTGAGCAATTTAGATAGTTTGTTTGTTGTGGCTGTCCTTAAAAGCATATCCTGAGTTCACGTACTTCATGCGTCTTGCTCTTGTCTTCTCATTCTGTTAATTTAGTCTTGTTTATTCCCAGTGTCTGAATTCAGTTCTTGAAGCTGACATTGAGAAACAGATGGCAAAAGAAAAAATGATCGTCATGGACCCCTTGACACAGGAACTCGGCGAAGATTTGGTAAGTGCTATATTCAAGGCTCCAAAGCGTAATGCTGTTGGTTGTTGCTTAAATCATAGTGATAATCATTAGTACAGGTAGCGCATGTGCACTAGTACTACATTAATAAACCATTGGGCATTAAAGAGGGAGTATCAAGGCTAGAGAGACTGGGTCCGAGTAAGCAAAATCAAGCAGAATGTTGAAAAATAGCCACCTTGTCGAGAAATTTGTTATGCCGATTTTGTGGTTGATGGGTGGAAAATCTTAGTTTATCGGAGAATCTATTGTTTCTTTTGGTCAAAATTTTCCAGATTTCAGTAACAGTGTATGTTCTGATTTTCGCTGGCTTCATGTTTTTGATACAGTGGGAAAACGTTTTGAATGGGCTGAAATCTTCTTTCTGCTTAGCCATTTCCCTAGGGCTGACTTCGGTCAGCTAGCGATTAGCTGAGAAAGTTGTTTTGGAGAAAATGTAACAAAACTTTGTACCTTAGAAATAATGGCCATGCAACTTAGAGGAACAGAAGATAAAAGATGCGAGGTTGTTTGCAAGCGAACCGGTGTTTGCATCGTTTTTTAAGCTCATTCATGCGCAAGCATTGAATGAGTATCGTGGGGGTGAAATGTTGACGGAAGTGGTTGTAGACCGTAGCCGTGACACTCCCCCTTTAAGGCAACGTTATTTATTTAAGCTATTTAGTTGAACCTCCTATTTTACAATTTGGTTATGCTCTTGTTATTTTCTGAAATATGACATGTTTGATACTCTTTTGAATTCGGGTTATACGTTTTTAACAACGCTGAGTTCAAATTTTAGGAAGAAGCTGCAAGAGAAATGAAAGAAAAACAAAAGAAGGAGCTCGAGGAAAAGCTTAAAGAAGTCAATTTAAACGAGTAAGAACTGTTGAAATATCTTTTAACTATTTGAAAATGTTCAGGAGGCATTTTTTCAGTCGAGAAAATTTCTTTTTCTTACTTATATTGTTAATGGTCAGGAGGCATTTCTTCAGTCGAGAAACTTTCTTTTTCTTACTTCCTATGTTAATGATCATGCGGTGTTTCTTAAGTCGCGAAACCTCCCTTTTCGTACTTGTATTGGTCTTGTCGATTTCACTACGAAGAAGCACTCGAACATCGAAAATGTCGAAGAAAAAGAAGACAAAAAAGTAAAACAAAATCAAAACCGTTTCTTAAGAAACAAGAACGCAGATTTTTTAATCATTACAAAAATCAATCGTGGTTACACTAGTCTTGAGTTTGGAGCTTTCGTACGGGTAAACGATTTCTCTTTGGTTCACCTTGAGTTTCATGTTACTCTCAAGATACGGTCATACAATAAAAAGATTTCCGGCCCCCTATTTAAAATGTATAGTAGTTAAAATTAGATATTTTAACAAATTGTGTATAGCAGTTAAAAAAATTATGACCGAAGCATTTCAAAGAAACACATTTCCAACCTGAAAACGTTTATACCTTTGCTTGTTTGAACATAGAATTGAAAGCTTTTAAATCATATTGTTTGTTTGCTTTGAAAATGGATTGAAGCGTAGAAACGCTAAGAGAAGATGATCACCTGATGAGCAAAATTTTTACATATTGTGTTGAACATGTAGGTTCGCAATATCAGGAAAAGAGGATGAATGGCAGGAAGCACTGAGTGGTCGGACGGCAAAGGGTATTATCAGTGTATCGAGCACAAAGAGAAAGATAGAGGTGAGAGCTATAACATTGAAGTTGTATTGATAAGTTTTCATTGAGGCAGCTTTATGATTTTGAGACTGACCATTGTTTAGATATTTTTTAGAAACACCCTGCAACTCTTCTCATCTCAACCTGTCTTTTTTCTTCCCATTATTGTTATTCCCCCACGTCGTCCCCTTTTTTCACCTCCATTCCCCCACCTCGTCCTCTTTTCTCTCTTCCATTCCTCCAACTCCCTCTGTTCTCTCTCTCATTCCCCCATCTCTTTTTCTCCTTGCTCCGAAGTCCTTCTCCTCCAACTTACAGCAGGTAGCCCAGTTATAATTATGCTGGAAAATGGGTCCAGTCACCTCTAAATGACTTCTTATGGCCTAGACCATATAATCTGTTGTTAAAAACCCTTGTCAAAAACTTGCCCCTGACGAGTCTGAAACGTCGAAACTCCTCCCCTCCCCCTCATTTATTTGCCCAACGCCTCCCCTCCCGCTCATCTATTTGCCCAACTCCTCCCCTCCCCTCTTCTATTTTCCCATCTCTTCCCCTCCCCCTCATTTATTTGCCCAACGCCTCCCCTCCCCTCATTTATTCGCCCAACTCCTCTCCTCCTCCTCATCTATTCGCCCAATTCCTCCCCTCCCCTCTTCTATTTCCCCAACTCTTCCCTTCCCCCTCATCTATTCGCCCAACTCCTCCCCTCCCCCTCATCTATTCATCCAACTCCTCCCCTCTCCCTCATCTATTTCCCCATCTCCTCCCCTCCCCCTCATCTATTTCCCCAACTCCTCCCATTCCTCTTTTTTTTTTCCATAATGTTCTCAATCTCCACATGTCCCCTAAAATCTTCCCCTCCATCGTTCTTTTTCCAAGTTCTTCGTAATTTCTCTTTTTTTACCATAGCCTCGTCTTCTGATTCTCCTCTTTCCTCCCTTCACTTTTAATCCCCTTTCACTATTATTCCTCCTTTCTTTCCTATCTTCCCCCCTGATCCTGTTCCTTTTTTTATTCCCTTCTATTTTCTTGTTTCTTTGCTCCAATCTTCTTCTAATTCTTGTTCCTTCACCTTTTCTTCGTACCGATCTTATTTTCTTTTAGCTATCGATTTCATTTGATTTTCGAAAATAATTGTCACAACGACTTTTACTTTTTATGTTGCAAGACTGCTGGTGAAAAAACAATGAGCAAGAAATTGAAGAAGAAAAAAACGAAACACAAGACCAATTAGGTTATTGCTATATCCTCGCCATAAAAACACCACCGAGTAAAGCCAATGTAGAACTTACTGGATGCTTAAAAGCTGTTGGATGTGGAAAGAACATTTGTCTCTGAAAGTTTAGTAGTGTTGAGTAACAAAGGAACCTGGCTGCGGCCAGTTCAGATCGCCAAAGAGCCACTTTGTTTGTTAAACCAGGCAAACAAAAGTTTGAGAAAAAAAGCGAAATAAATTAAATAAAACCAATCATGAATATTCTTAGTCGTTCTTGGTTTTAGCCAATCATATTTATCGTATGAAATTGGGGGAGTTCCGTACAATCAATATATAAAAAATATATAAAAATCAAAGGGAACTGTGAATGAGTCGTGGATACATTAAACTTGAATTATTTTACAAATATTTAAAGGACTTGGAAATATTTTGAACGTATGGTGTTGGGTGAAAAGTTATAAGATTTTATTTTGATTGTACAATACAATACAATAGATATACAGATTCTCCCCTCGAGGCTTTTCAGAACCTGTTTACAAACATATACAGTTGAGGTCAGATAGTTGAGGGTCTTAGAAAGTCCGCTGGAGCGGCTCAGATGTTAAGGCGCAACTTGTCAGCCGATAGGAAGTGCCCTCAGTGGAAGAAACATACCACAACACCGGGATCAAGACCCTACTCTTTGCGACAAGTGTGTGGGTTTTTTTTAAGTCCCTCGACAGAGAGATCGAGAGACTGGACCTACGGTTTAACGTCCTTATCCGAGAAGCCGTGATGGTCTAACCATTTGCAGATGTTAGAGCAAAGGCACCACCTTCTCCTCAATTATTTTAAGACCCTGAGTGGTGGTCGGGCCGGGAATCGAACCCGAGCCTCCCACACAGCAGACTGGCGCCTTACCAACTAGGCTAACCAGGCGGCGGTAGCTAAAAGGTTGTTCAAAGGTGGGTTAAATTTAACCCTCAGTTAAGCAAAATTTACAGAAGCAATTGCTTTTCTAAGGAAAAGATGACAGTTCTTATAAAATACTGTTCAAATTTTCCTTGGAAAAAACTTATCAATCCCAATATTACAGATCAAATCCTACTATAACGTTGTGGATTGGCGGTAATCAGCGTTTGAGCAACTAGGCCCTGATCTACACATGCACTCATGTTCTACATCACTTGCTCCAAAGAAAGTCTTCTGGAGGTGAATTCTTATTCCGCATTACACCACAGAAACAGTAATTAATCAACCAGACTCACATTATGAGATGAGAATGTTTAATTTTCTAACTCTGTTAGAAAATACTGCTAATGAAGCAAAACTTGTAAACAGAAATTCGCCTTTATGTACCTGTCCTTGCACTGAAACTACAAAGCGGATGCCATATGCCTTGATAAGTGTTCTGTACAGTTTACCGTCTTGAACAAAGTAATGGGCATGCCTAATTAAAAACCAGGAAAACTCGTGTAATGATTTATCTTTCCACAGACACAATTGCAAATGAAGCAGATATTAATCATTGTCAAAACCTTTAATAACTGTCACATTTTTAATGAATAAATCGTTAAGATTAATTAATTAAAATGGGTGGGTGTGATGGATTTTCACAAACATTATATGGCGTCTCACCAACAATGATAACTGATGACGTGTACAGATCATGCTGATGGAGAAATCGCCATATTAAAATGATAACAGAGGACGTGTACCTGATGATGATAATCATACAGATGATGTACACCAAATGACCACCTTACTATAAAAAAAAGAAATAACCTGATGATAATCATACAGATGATGTACACCTAAAAACCACGTTACTATAACAGAAGACATGAATCTGATGAAAATCA
This sequence comes from Zoanthus gigantus, assembly GCA_025331005.2. Taxonomy (NCBI): domain Eukaryota; kingdom Metazoa; phylum Cnidaria; class Anthozoa; order Zoantharia; family Zoanthidae; genus Zoanthus; species Zoanthus gigantus. The sequence goes on from JAOBBB020368754.1 coordinate 18,281, forward strand.
TACAGATGATGCACACAGCAGACACTTAAAATATAATGCCAATAATAAATTATTCATTCGGTATATCACATATTGTATTTGGTTTTACAGTACATACATAAACCACATGCTTACCTAAAATTATAGCCACGAGCAATGGGAGCATTTGCATTGTCCAGCCTGAAGACCAGAAACCAAATAGATGACTGCTTAAAAATGGTACAGTACACCGAATTTAAAATAACTGAAGCAACTGGTACAGTAATGTACAGTAACAAAACCAAACACAAAATTCATTTAGGTTACAAAAGGACATTTACAAGTTAAACTGAAGAACATAGCCGAACGGTTTTAATTAAATAAAAAATATCAAAACAAGTATCTTTTTAAAGCTTAATAATTTCATGAAAAGTATAAGTTGGAATACCAAAATCTGCAATTATATTAAGACATGTGCTGTGGTATACACAAAAATTAATATTTTAATTGTGAATCTCTGAAAAATCACCAAAAGTTTGAAACTAAATAGTAGAGTACAAAAAAGCTAGTTGGAAGTGCTATATATTGTTAAAAAATGGGGTAAAAAATGTTGACACTGGCTAAAAATATTTAATAAAAATGGACGTTTCGGCTACAACTA
>JAOBBB020368755.1:2500-10100 GCA_025331005.2 Zoanthus gigantus
GGGTAAGCATCAGGGCTGGTTTAACTCTTAGTTACTATAACTAGCTAATAAAAGTATATATATCAAACTTACTGTTGTTAGCGTGTAAACTCGATCTTTCATCAACAAGTTGCGCGTAATAAAATAATTGGAAAAATCAAAAAATGGTTGACAGATTTTATACACCTTTACTAGCGTGCCAGCTGGCTCTCTGAGCGAGCCGCGAGGAGAATAGGGAGAGAGAACTTCTCTCTTCCACTTCTCTCTCCCCATTCTCATCGCACCTTGCTCACATGAACTTTGCAGCATTGGTTTGTCTTCCTTCCTTTGATTTGTCATAAATTCTTCGACTGCATGTTATATCACAAGACTCAAAAATTAAAATCAAAATTCAGTTTTGAATCCTATCAATAGTATCATTTAATGTGTTTAAGAAAACTATGGTGTGAGTTATGTTTCAATACTTATTTCATATAAATTTTAAATTACACAATGTTTTTCTTCGTTATGCAGGACGCTAACTATGTCACGATGCAGTCATGTTTTTTAAAAAGTTATAGAAATCAATTTATATACGACAAACTTATGGGTTTTGTTATTATATGATTAATGGTATCATTCATATCGGGAAATATATTGAGATTTTTCAATCTTATGTTTGAGATTACACTTTGAATTTATGGCGGCCATGTTCGATCCGAGGTCATCCAACATAGCGCCGCCATACATTTTACACAAAATATTCAGAAATTTTGTTCGTCAATAACTCCCGCAAAGAAATGCTTTTTTGCTCCAAAAATTATCCCAGAGCTGATGTTTTAATTGCTCTACAAGCTCATGAGCTCTTTATTTTATTTGGCAAAGGAATTGATATTTCGAAATTTTAAAACACGTGGTTGCAATCGAGGAATGGAATGCTGCGTCGGTGTTTCTACAGAAATAGTTTTACAAATTGATAACTTGTACACCGTGACATTCACTCCGACGAAGGACTACAGTCCAAAACGTCAGTTCTAAAATCATTTTCACTGGGTATACGGTGTACAAATTATCAATTTATAAAACTGTTTCTTTGATTAGTTATACTTTTATAAACCTTGCTCACGCAAGTGATTTTTCTTTCTTTCCCATACGTTTGAAAAAGCCCTTTCCACTTCCTCTGTACCTTGAAAAAAAGTAAACATCCTGACTTCTAAGTCCAACGGAATATACAGTTTCTGGGGCCCATGCTAAGATGCACCTGTACAGATATTGCCATAAAAGCAAATGTAGATTGGTGTACATGAGCAGAATTTTTAAATTTTCCAGATTTTTTTAATGCAATAACTGTCTTCATAACCTTTATTGTTTTTAAACATGGTTAAGTCATGTGCTTTTCTACATGATTGTTTTTGGCAATTTGTAGTTTTTTCATAGTTAACTTGTCATTCAGCGGTTTATTCTCTGCTACATCACACTGACGAGTCCCAATAAGGACGAAACAGCTGTCTATGGTTGCAAATCCTAGCTTATTCCGAACTCCTAATCCTTTTGGTTCATTGACGTGCTTATTTTCGTGTAGTACATCATTCATTCATTTATTAGTTCTTTATTGCTATTCCCTCCTCCCGAATTCACACATGAGAACTCGGTTTCAACGAATATAAACGCAGTGAAGGGAAAAGCGGACGGATGGGGGTGGGGTGGGGAGTGGGGATGAGTTACGATAACTAAAGAAAAAGTGCAGGCAACAATTAAATAAAATTATGCTGATGTCGGATCAGTGAATGATCTAATTAGTTATTAAAAACTAAAACGTTAAAACATTAATAAAGCAAAACCAATACGAAGTTAAAATTTTATATACACAATATTTCGGTTGGCCATACCAACCTTCTTCAGGTGTACAAATGAATGATAGTTACATGTAAATTTTTTTAAAAAAAAGTTAGTTATGTTATTTATAAAGGAAATTTTCATCTCTAGCATTTAAACCATAAGGTCCAATAGTTTTGGCTCTGATAATGAGAGTTGCTTCTCTAGCTTTACGAATGGAGTCGCGGGATGAAGATATTTTTTCGATGGAGATTAATTGCATATCAGTAGCAGTGTGATCGGGATTAGAAACGGAAGTGTTTAGAAACTGTAGTAGGCCTAGATGTTAAAAAAAATGATCTGAAGAAGGTTGGTATGGCCAACCAAAAATTATGTATATATGATTGGTTTTGCTTTTTTAATGTTTTAAAGATAACTGAACCTTTTTTTTTTTTCACAAGAAATCTTAAAAGACCTTCTATAGCTGCTTACCCAATCTCAGGAAACGCCAACACTAATCAAAATTAAAACTTTCCACCAACAAATGGGTAAAAATTCTACAGCTGCATCTGAAATTACAATAATATTTCTAAAATACTGTAGAATGAGTCAATGAACATTCGCCAACCTGTATGCTGCTTTCAGCTCCTTTATTAACACACTTTAAAACAATACATTGCACTTGTATCCCTTATATTTAACCCGCGTTTAATACACCGTCAAAATGCTGCAGAGGACATGAATGCCTTAATTCTTCTTGGTTGACTCCTCAGTACTACGAAACAACAAAACAGAAAAGTGAATCCTGGTCAGACATAGGATTTTAATGTTTTATTAAAATGAACTACACAAACTTTGGGTCAAAGCACAACAAGTAGGATGTTAGAAACTAAATCGTAGAAATTCTTATTTTTTGGCCCTTTCAACTTGATATACATTGTAAAATTAAGGAAACCGTGTTGATTCGCGATTTAAACCAGCGCTCAATGAAAATGTTGGTAATGAGAAACTTCTTCTCTATTAGCCATTTATATTTTTTCCAGCAGATTTAACTAAGTCTGTTTAATTAGCATATGTTTTTACAATTTTATTTCTACGTTTACTCTTTAGTTTTAGTTCGATTGAGAAGATATATCAAACACTCGAGACATTGTTTCATCACATTTCCAAACACCTTGAATTTCGTTAAAAATACTCCGCTGCGCGTCGTATTTGCAACTCTCTTCTCAGTGTTTGGAAATATGATGAAACACTGTCTCTCGTGTTTAATATATTACGTCACATGCTAAGAACCGGCCGTAATATAACTGAAGTCAATTACAAAACGGAATAATTATAGTTTGGGACTTCTTTTAAAAGATTTTGCTTCTGTTTATTTAACTAATTTATAACATAATATCGCTGCATCACAAGTACAGAAATCCAGTTTGCTAATGGTTGTCATCACCGGCCGGATCAACATTCAGGGCCTTAAAATAATTGACGAAACCGGCGTTGCGCTCGCTCTATAACATTTGCAAATGGTCAGACCTTCGCGTCATCTCAAACAGGGACGTTAAACTGTAGGTCCAGTCTTACACCCCCTCACAGGGGGACTTGAAAGAACACATACAACCATTGCATTGTTCGCCGCCGTCTGGTTAGCCTAGTTGGTAAGGTGCCAGTCTATCGTGCGGGAGGCTCGGGCTCGAATCCCGGCCGGACCAACACTTAGAGTCTTAAAATAATTCAGTAGAAGGTGCTGCCTTTGTTATATTATCAACAAATGGTTATACTTTCGCGTCTTCTGGGATAAGGACGTTAAACCGTAGGTCCAGTCTCCCGACCCTCTATCGGGGGACTTAAAAGAACCCATGCACATCTATGGTAAAGAGTAGCGTGGTGATCCCGATGTTGTGTGGTCTGTCTAATCTACTAGGAGCATTATTAATATACAAAAAATATTTGTGAGTTGCTGTAGCGGACGATCTATATAAGTCTTTCAATTTTCAGCTATGTAATTGTTTGTAAAGCGCATTGAACATTTATATGGATACATGGGCTATATAAAATCAATTCATTTTTTTTCAGTTCTACTGAGAGCAACCTTAATATCTAAAGCTAAATCCTTTACAAGCCAAGTGACCCATGGAGCCAGCGCTTACCTCCGATTTCCGTAGTATTAAGCGGATTAGAGCCTTTGACTCCCCCCGGACGGGACACTAATCCATCGCAGGTTAGCTCCCAGCAGACGCTGGTACTCATTTATCTAAGTTGAGTTAGCTTAGGCGAAAAAACAGGTCGCAAATCTCTGCAGAGGCGGGGTCGAACTGGGGACCTCGGAAGGCAGAGATCTTACCAACTGCGCCAACCATGTTTAGCTCAACCTTAACATCTAAATGTATGCAAAACACTATCGTAGCAAACGATCTAAGACTTTTCAAATGTTGTCCGTTTTGCAACACGCTTGTAAAGTGCAATGAGCTATATATCCATATGGAATATGTACACAATAAGTTAATCTTACATTTTTTTCATTCATTCATTTATTCATTCATTCTGCAAGTTCCCACGTTAAGAACTTAAAGTTGTCCATGAACAAATAAAACTTACCATCGACAAATTTATTATCCTTTTTTCGGATAAGGACGATAACCTGAATATGAAGGAAAATCGAATAAGTTTAATGGTGGATACAAATGTTGTAACTAATTAACAATAATAATTTGCAATTTATATTTCAAGGTCACATTGTATATTTATGTTGATTATGCTCGAGCCCATGCTTTTGAGCACTCTAAGGATTAAGTGGAAAGTTTCCTAGTGAAACGTTTACTATTTGTATTATGCATTGCTCACTGCTTGCAGTTTTAGCACTCTGGTGACTCCACAATGCAATCCTACAGTGTGTAACTGTACATCGTGTGCCCAAGTTCACGAGCTGCTATAATGCCATTATGGTTGTAAGCGGGAGGGCACATTGTATACTTATATTTGATAAAAGCTTTATATTTACTGGCACTTCATTTCTCTTAAGCATCTAAAAATATTTGGGAAACATTAGAAAAAAAAAATTTCTAATAAATTAAAAAAAAAAAAGAAAAGAAAAGAAAACAACAACTTGCAGAAGATTTATATCATCATTACCAAAAAGAACATATTTCGAAGGGAGAAGAGCATTATAAACGTACGGTTGTTAATCTTATTGATTCTCTTTTAACCCTTTCAGTGTCCCAGTTATGTTTTCAAATTCTCCCAACTTAAGCCCACACTTTTCATCAAACAAGTTTGAAAGAATTTTACTTTTAATACTTAGTAATTCGCTTTGTTTGATCAATTTTCAATTTCTTATAACTAAATATCTTATTTTGTATGTGTTATGTAAGGAGACATTCAGTGTTGATCATGATAATTGACTGGGAATGAAAAGGTTAAGAGTTCTTTTACAGATATTAAGAAACACAATACAAATGTTTAATAGCTAAGGCTAAACCTTTACGAGCCAAATGGCCCATGGAGCCGGCGCTTATCTCCGATTTCTGTAATGTTCAGCGGATGAGAGTCTTTGACTCTCCCTGGACGGGACACTAATCCATCGCAGGTTAGCTCCCAGCAGACGCTGGTGCTCATTTACCTAACCTGGAAGGATGGAAAATTGCGTTTGCTTAGGTGGAAAAGAAGATCACACAAATCAGTTCAAATCTCGTTAGAGCCGGGATCGAACTGGGGACCTTTGGGTCGGAAAACAGATCCGACAACTGCGCCAAGCACGCCCGCCCACGTTGGGAAACGATCTCTCAAGAGAATAGATATGTAAGTATTGTGCGATATTAAACAAAAGTTCAAAGTGTTAATCGAGGAAAATGAAAAGGTTTATTTAATCGCAACTAGCTTGTCTTCCTTTCCAAAAAATAACAATTTGCTTCATTTATTCGAAAAATTATTTTCTATAAACAACTTTGAGAACCGGTAAATATTTATTTTATTTATTTTTTTTTTTTTACACTTCAAACCTAAGCAATGTTTTGTTTTAACTTTGGCAATAGTTTCATTTCGTTTTTCACAGTTCTAATCAACTATCTCTTTTTTGTGGTTGTACAGTTTTAGCAACATTTCCGTCATTTCTCTTCATTGACATTGCAGTATACGTATTCATCCATCTCTTTTCTAGTATCGGCAAATCCATATTGGTTCTTTATCAGCAAAACCGATTCAAGCATTCATAGTTATCCAGGAGCACATGCTATAAAACTATTAAGAAATAAAACATGGTCTCCTTGCCTTCATAACCTGGTGAAAACGGAGGCGAACGTTTGGAAGAATTCGACGGCAGATCAGTGAAAACCCGAGACGCAGTCCAGGGTTTTCACCTGCTCCAGAATTCTCACAAGACAAGCTTTGCCGAAGCGCGTATATATATTTTAATTTCATTCATTAAACTGTAAATTCTCACAACTTGAAGACAGCCAACCATATTGTTCACGTCATTTTCGTGCTTCATAGCGCTATGAAAACACACTTGTAAACCAACCAAAACGCACTTGCAATCCAAATTATTTTGTAATCTTGATTATAAAACCCATCCAATCCTTACTTACATGGTGTGTATGCCTTGCATCGGATGCGTTGAACGCGAGGTCCACGACAGCGAATCCTTTTGAGGTAGGGTTTGGGCTTCGGTAAGATGCAAACGCGAGTCCTTTTCTTGTAACCATATCCACATTTGGCACTGCAGCGACTATAGGGTGACCAGGGTCCCCAGTAACCATAGGCTGAGAAAATTAAGAGTATGTTTATATATAATAGTCTTGTATTGCTAAGTATGCATTAATAGTATATGGTGGTGTAAAATTCATAAATTGATAATAAGTAAACTGTTAATAATAGGAAAATATATACGTAAATGTTATGTTATTGGCATTCGGAGGCTGATGAGACTGATATATATTTTAATTCGTGACACTAGTGGCGGGCATTGTGGTCAAACTTGCCCGAATGCCCCCACAAACGTTTCAGATGTTAAAAGCCATGGAGTTTTTTTTTATAGATTTCAGTTTGAAGTTTCTCGATTTTCCGCTCAATTATTATTGAAAAAGTTAACCAGTGCATAGAGCGAGACCTTCTATATTCGTAACTGAATGTATTATAAGGATCCTATTATTAACCAACTACATCAAAGCTTCACTCTTTAATTGTGTTTAGATACCCAGTGTTTTGACATTCTGAGGACGAATATTATCAAATCTTCTACCCTCGGGAGATATAATTCCTGAGCATCTAACCTCTCATTCCAACTCCCCCTCCCCGATCTTGCCCTTTTCCCCTTCACTAGGGTAAAAATTGACATGTACGTTAGACAATTGCCACCTGACCCTAAAACTTATTACTGACCGATGCAGTAAACTCCATAATTGCACTTTCGTGTTTGGTGTCGCCGTCCTCTACAGGGCACCTTGATTATATGAGGGTAAGGTCTGTACCGACATTTCCTGGATCGTCTCTGGTAACCATAGTGACAACGTTTGCTGCATTTGGACCAAGCACCCCAATGTCCCCACTTGTGGTAAGCTGCAATTTAAAATCATAACTTATAAATTATAAATTATAAATCATGATTTATTACATACACGGGCGCGGTTGGCGTAGTGTGTAAGATCTCTGCCATCCAACCACAAGGTCCCCAGTTCGATCCCCGGCTCTGCTGAGATTTGAACTAACTTGTGCGACTTTTTGTCCCACCTAAGCTTAGTCAGCTTTCCATCCCTCCTTGGTAGGTAAATGAGTACCAGCGTCTGCTGGGAGCTAACCTGCGATGGATTAGTTTCCCATTCAGGAGGAGTCAAAGACT
>JAOBBB020368765.1:0-10099 GCA_025331005.2 Zoanthus gigantus
GACAGGTAACTACTTAGGTAACTTTACCTTCTTCTTTGCACTAATTTTTTTCCTATCATTTTTGCTTGCATGAATTTTTTTTTGGTTTTTTTCCCCACCCCCACCCCCATCACTTTTCTAATGGTGGATCCCTAAAATATGATCCCTATAACTAGAAGTAATCAGAGATTAAGTGCGTTCGAAATGGTTTCTTTAGAAAGTATAAGCAACTTAGCACTTGTGCAATACAGTTTGCTTGAGTAATAACCTGAAACTTTCATAGAGTTTTTTTCAAATGAAATTATTAAAAAATATAAACATTCTCTTACCTTCCTTTCCTAACTTTTGAAAGACTGTAACACGCCACAGGTAAATGTTTTCTAGTCCTTATAAAACTGCAGTACTGGACATGTGTGCGCATGATGTCATATAGTTACTTTTAAATTCAAAATGGCGGTGATTTGGAACAACGCCCAACCAAGAATCTCGATATTGCTTCCTTGTACAGCTTGGTAACCGCACAAATGACCCTAAGCAGCCCATGCCCAACCCTGTGAGATGAGGATTGCGTTCTCCTTACGTCGGACGCAGAAAAGAATAAAAGGCACTTTTTAAGCACTTGTGGCTACTGCAAGTAGACTTGGAATGCGAAGAAATTTATATTACATAGATAGTTAAGTAAACCGTTTGAATCTAGTTTAGAATGTTTTATTTGCGCGTTCCATCGATTACACGCTAATTTTAGTAGGTTATAACATTGGCTTTTAGTTTCTTAATGTTATCAAGACATTAAATATCAAAACTAAAAGATTGGAAGACAATGTAAGCGGCAAACTGTAATAAATGTATTATTTAATCAAAACTGCTATATCGCAAGTTTAAAAAACTTGCGGGCTTCCTGTGGTATTTGGTGACTTACCTAGGCTTCCTGTTGTTGTACTCACTTACCCAGGTGAAAACAAAGTGGCTACCGTCTATCGACGCAGTAACCACAAAAAGTGTACACAAGTGCTAAATTTAGAACTGACCGTTGGTGTCAAATAAAGCCGGAAATCTCGACTGTGCCAGGATCGGTTGTTGTATAACAACGGAAGAGTTTGGTGTAATGCTCTTTGACGTTAAATGGTTAATGACCCTCACAAGTTTTAAGTAGTTTATATTTATCGCGCAGTAAACAGGAAGATTTTTTTCCAAGAACTACATATAACGCCATTAAAAAAAAGCTAAAATTGCATGATCACGAAACATTTCATTGAATAATAAAAAAAAAGAGCAGTTTTGTAAACTGATAAATTATACACCGTAGTGAGAAGAACTTTAAACTGACGACGTTTCAGACTGTAGTTCTTCTCCGACGAAGAAGCGGTACTACGGTGCACAATTTATCAATTTATAAAACTGTTTCTGTAAAAACACCTACGCAACGTCTATTTATAATAAAAACGGGAAAACACTCCTCATGTTCCATGTTCGAGTACGTTTGAAAGCGCGTGAAAAATATAGACAAAATATAACAAACTCTGGGTGAAAACACGTTTCCTTTAACCTTTGTATAGTTGTGTTTCACTGGACCTAGTGACAAGTAGTGTACAGTTAGGTTGAAATTCAATTGCTTTAACGATGAGACTTCAATAAGGACCCTGGATTGTTTTGAAGACAATATGGGTAGGCTTGCTAACACATGAGCAAATAGAAAATAAAACGGTAAGATTTACTCGACGTTTCGGCATCCTCTCAATGCCATAATCAAGATTAAGCTAGTAGTAACCAAAGATTAGGCAAGTGCGTTCCAAGCATTTCTATTTTGTTAAGAATTGACTGAATAAAGTAGCCGAATTAAAAAAAAAGAGTCGAGTTTGCGTTCTAGCTGGTTGGAGTTTTCTTAATTATTGCAGTTTTTCTTGCGATATCGCCCTTTAGCCCGCCAAAATCATGAAAGCGGGCTTCCTTCCAATAGACTGCAAATGATGAATACCGTGAACAAAATGCAGCCTCACGTAGGATCTAAGAAGATCAGCCAGCCACAAAATGTGTGAAACATGAGTAACATAAAATGCAAGGCTGGAACACTACGTTGAAATTAATTTGTCAGTGAACCAATATGAGCAAGAGCTCGGACTAAACCAGCAACTTCAACGGATATGTGTTGGAGTCGGTACTGAGTTACAACTTTGAGCATAATAAACAACTAGCCTTTGGCTGGCTTTTTATTATTGCCCTTTACACCGTACCGATGAGTCCCAATAAGGACGAAACAGCTGTCTACGGTTAAAGTTACTGGCCTAGTCCGAGCTCTTGCTCATATTGGTTCACGGACAAATTAATTTCAACGTAGTTTTCCAGTCTTGCATTTTATTTTACTCATCTTCCAAAAGACCCTGAAATACGATGGCATCGAGCTTTTTCTATACGTTTCTACATACATAGGCTCGAAATCGACATGATTAGTATGCGCTTTCGCTTCGCTCGAACGCAAATTTTTACAGTTCATGTGGTGCTATAAGTTGACAAAAAGTTCACCTAGCGATAACTTGAACTCTCTTTCGCATTACGTTATTTGAACCATTGTCTATTGTCAACTTAAAGCAGGTCACATGAATTGTAAGTATTTTAATCTTATCGTTTTATATGGATAGTCAAAAACGTTAACACATTAAATAGAGCTTTTCCTATCGATAATGGAACTGTTGATCAGTTTGACAAATATTCAATCATTTAAATAATTTTGTTAATAGTTTCGGTTGTCACGAATACTATAGCAGGACTCTTGAAAAGCAATGACCTTGTCAAACGGCACACGAGCAGCCGCTCACTGACAAGCTTCTGATGCACAAATTTTACAGCCGGCAGAGATTTTGCCGCAGAAATATCAGATGTTTTGTTTGTGATTAGTTTTCTAAACAAAAAAGCTAAGCTCTATAGTGAATAATGGCAAGGCAAGGAATGATGAAAAACTGACAAAGCTTGCGTCAGGTCTAACAAAACTGTTGTAGGAAGAAAGAAATTCTTTTTTAAAGTTTACACCGTCATGAAGGAAAAAATAAACAACATTGGTGTTCACTCCGACGAAGGACCTGCATACGGAAAGGCAGCGGTGTAAAATTTAGAAAAAATGTCAGGTGGTGTGTTTGGAAAGTTCTGAACTAAGTCATTGAAAAGATGTTGTGATTCAGCTATTCTTCTTCATTACTGGCAATAGATTGTCCAACGCTGAGTTTGTGCGTTTTCTCTATATGATATTGCTGATGCTATGATTACCACCTTCCCTATCCTCTGAAACAAGAGGTCGTAATCAACTTGACCTTGGAAAGGAAGGCCTTGAGGGAAGGAATTGCGTTAATAAAAGAACAAAAGACGTCGCTAACTCCGAAAAGATTTATAGACTCTTTTTGTTTTCATAATAAATTTCTATTTTTTAAAACCTGCCTCTATAGCGTTTGCGAAATCCCATACTGGCAGAGCGAACCATGCCGTTCTTTATGTACAAACCGCCATAGCTAAAACGTATATCTCAACAATGTAAAATTGAAAGGAACCCTACATCAGCGTATTATATTAAAGTTAAAACACCTTTCCGTTTTAGAATCGAGTTAAAAATGTCCATTGAATAAGGACAAAAGAAGGCATTGACTAACTCAGATTCAAAAAATGAAAACACAGTGAAAAGATTCGTATATATTAAATCACTATTGAAAGTACACGATCGTACCGATAAAGCATTGTTATCATCTCCACAACATCTTCAGGTAAGATAACATGTTAAAAACTTATGGATCGCTATAATTGTATGAAAAGTCTCAAGTCGTTAAGGGGAACACAGAAAACGTAAAAGAATTCGCTTCACTCCACAAACGAAAATAAAGATTAGCTTTATTCTACGGTTTATTAATGTATTTTTTTAAAAATGTTTTTATAAATTTGATCACCTATTTTACGAAACCGCAATGACGTCACTGTTAAAAATCCGCCCTAAAAGTGTAACGCGAGCTCAGAGAACAATGGCTCGAATCCAGCGCATTGACGGCCCTGAAATGTGTTTTTCGGGAGTTTTTATTTTCGCAATTATTTCATCATTGTTAACGGCATTGCTTAAATCCCGAAACAAAGTCTATCAAAAACAAAAAAATTCCTTCTTGAAATGATAAAAAAGAGGTATCCAAAAAGTGATTTATTTAATCTTTAAATTTCCGGGGTACTGGCTAGTGCCCTTCCTAATATAGCTTTGAAAGTAATACACATGAACTTTTAGCGGAAATCATCAGGCAACTTTCAATTGTCCGAAAAAAATTGGATTATTATTTAAATGTTGTTTCAATAAAATATAGTTAATTAGTGATTTTTTGAGGCGTGTTTAAAAAATATTTTCCGCTTATTTGGCAATCATTTGTTTATTGTTAAAGTTATTTGAAAGTATCTTGTGTGTAATCTAGCCCCTTAAATAAACTCAACAAAAAAGGAATTGTCTCAATGAGTGTGTTGAAAATTTAAGACTCTTCAAATCAAGTGTCAATAAATTCGGGGAATTTTTTTTAAAAAAACACTTATCTACGTTACCCGACACTAGGAAGTAAAGACGTCATAAATTGCATGTAAAGATATTTGACAGAGGTACCATTTTGACTTACTTAAATTCAACGCAGTACTGAACATTGCAACATTCAATATTCAAGGTAATATGAACGAGAATTGTGAAGTTCAAGTTAGTCATGCAACGACGGAACAGTTCAAAACCACAGAAATTGGAAAAGTTCCAAATAATAATGAGAAAGGAGATCAATTTTATGACGACTTTCCTGAGTTGCATTCACAAGAAGAAGATGAGATAAACGCGAGAAAGAATTCCAGTCAAGCAATGACAACCCACTTTTGTGGGCGTAGTGTCTTCTATGTCAACACAAACTTGAAGAAAACAAATTCTTGCATTTGTAAAAGAATCATAAACAACGGCGGACTGCTAAGTTTTAAAGAAAACTCAACGACTAGGAAGGTGAACCTGGAGAACTATGCAAAGAAAATCTATGACAATGCAGATAGAGAAATGAAAATGGTCGATCTTGTTGAGAGTACTGCAGCAGAAGGCTGGGTTTACGTTTCTGCCGGCTGGAGCAAGAAAGAACGTGCTTCAAATGTTAAACAAAACCTTCACCGAACAATAGAACTGACAAGTTTTCAGAGTAACGAAGGATTCTGTAACGAAGGTGAAGAAAAAACTTGTCACTCCAGAGAAAAAAACAACAAACTACAATCTTCCACAGCAAAGCGTCTTAGTCACTATTTCTTGAAAGCTGATAGAGAACGACAAGAACATCAAAGGTCTGACAAATGTAAATTGTTTACTGTGCAAGGCACTCGAAAATTAAGAGCTAATACAGAAAGCATCGTGATGAATATTTCACTATGTGACAACAAGTTTTCGCCGACCGAAATGAAAAAAGAAGCCAACAGAAAGGTAAATACGAAAGAATTTAGAGACAGCGTATTGGTCGCTCAAAAGAAATCTGAAAAACACGAAAATAAACCCGAAAATTTAAAATTTGGCTTGAACCTGGATGAATACGTTGAAATGTGTTCAAAAGATCAACCGCACGAGAGGAAACACGCTGAGGATCTATATAACAATAACAAAGAAGTTGATGACAATCAACGCCGTTCCACTGAGGAGACCACTGAAAACTACTTTTGTAATTCAGAGAACAAGAGATTTGAGGAGGGGAAAAGTTTAAACAAGCTGGAGATTGTGGAAAAAGTAAACATTAATATGAATTCGGAAAAGGTTGTTAATTCCTCGGATGAAGTCTTTTTTCGTCCTTCTCCTATGCCAAGAAAACAAACAACAAAACCGCGGCCAAAACCCAGAACAAAAACCTCCATACTTTTGCCAAACAAAAGTCAACAGCGAACGATCCGCAATAGTCCCTCTTGTGTAAAGGAAAGGGAATGCCGTGAAAATGTCGAGCTGCAACCTCGCTGTCCGGAGACATCAAATAGAGATGAAGTGCTAACCGGAAGTAAGGGTTGCTCTCCTCCAAACCACATGAAACCAATCCCATCGCCCAGGAAAAAATCACCTAGTACGTGGTCGCCCGTGCAATTTTCACCTCAATATCCAAGTTTCCAAAATTGTAACAGCGTGGAAGATCTTCATGAGGATAAAACTAAAATTAGTTTATCTGTTTCTGAACTAAACACGCAATCTACAGCTCCACCACCACGCCCACCAAAAACTCATCTGCTTGAAAGACAGACAAGTTCAGACTCGCAACCTACAACTAGTGCAAGCAATTGTTTGCTAAAAGATGAAGATGGGTATCTTCTTCCTGTGAATGATTGCTTTTTGCCAGAAAAACTGAACTCAAAATTTGTGTGTATGATTGAAAGTCCACCTCTTTTACCAAGAAAGCCCGTAACAAAGAAGGGCAACTTTTCTACGCCGCCAAGTGAAAGTAGGAAAGCAAAAACTCTTATCCCAGATGGTAAATTGCCAGGATCAAAGCTATTTTTTGAGCCATCTACGATGCCACGGCCATCAGGTATCTATTTGTTCCCAATATTCACTTTCACTCTTTCGTTTCATTCGTATAATATTCTCAAACTCATTAATAACTCATTAAGTTAAAACAAAGGAAATCATAACCGTGACCACGCATGGTTTGGAAATGTGATCTAAATTAGCATATGTTTTTACGATTAATTTTATTTCTTCATTTACTCCTTAGTTTTAGTTGCGATTGAGAAGATATATCAAACACTCGAGACATGTACAGTGTTTCATCACATTTCCAAACACCTCGAATTTCGTAAAACATACTCCGCTGCGCGTCGTATTTTCAACTCTCTTCTCTGTGTTTGGAAATGTGATGAAACACTGTCTCTCGTATTTGATATATTAGTTACATTATATTATGTTTTATAACATTATACTGTGTTTTACTTAAGAAATAAAACATGTTTTCCGTGCCTTCGTGGCCTGGTGAAAACCGAGGCAAACGTTTGGTAGAATTCGAGAGCAGATCAGTGAAAACCCGAGACGCAATAAAACATGTTTTCCGTGCCTTCGTGGCCTGGTGAAAACCGAGGCAAACGTTTGGTAGAATTCGAAAGCAGATCAGTGAAAACCCGAAACGCAATAAAACATGTTTTCCGTGCCTTCATAGCCTGGTGAAAACCGAGACGAACGTTTGGGAGAATTCGAGAGCAGATCAGTGAAAACCCGAGACGTAGCAGAGGATTTTCACCTGCTCGAGAATTCTCACAAACTTTGCCGAGGTTTTCACCAGACTATGAAGGCACGGAAAACATATTTTATTTCTTTTATAAAATTATTATTTTCAGTGTTAAAAAAGAGAAAGACGATATACGAAGCGCGTACTGTAAATTCTCACAGCTCGGAGACAGTCAACCATATTGCTCACGTCATTTTAGTAGTGCTTCATAGCGTTACGAAAACACAATTGTTGACCAATCAAAACTCCTACGCACTATCCAAATTATTTTATAAATACTTTTTAAAACAAAATTGAAAATTCTATCCATCGTGGGAATCAATATAAACAATTAAATATATTTCTCCGATTGTCTCACAATTCATGCCATTGAAAAGAGCTCAACGTTTTTGGTCCAATTCCTTGTTTAACTAAACAAAAAGTTTAACAGAACTGAGCAAATAAATCACTCTGATAGTGTAAAACTGTTTGTTTAGTTGAAGTGTGAAATTGACTCATGAAAATTATATGAAATCTTTAATACATGTTAGTTTATAAATTGGTTTTGTAGTTGTTATGTTGTTTAAAGTTGACAATGATATTTGGGCGATAGAAAAGTCGATCTAATAAGTATTATAATTTTATTTCGCTGATTCATGAACATTATGAAAAAAAAAAACAGAAATACTAAAGTTTTTGAGCTTTTTTTCACCCGACTAATACTTTCATTCTTTTGCTAACATTTCAGGCAGAAGACTTAATCGCACTTGTTGGTGGCTCCTTGGGACTGTTTGTGGGGGCTTCAATTTTGTCCGTTTTGGAGCTCTTTAAGTTTATATTTGATCTATGCGCTGCCTGGATGTGGAAACAGAATGCCACAAAACCCAGAAGACAAGGAAAAAATGACATTGCCATAGCTGACTCTCCTACAGGATGAAGGGATGAAAGAGTATTCTCGATATCTAGCTTGGTGTCCTCATTTTCATCTACATACAGGAGTGATTTCTTCAGTTTTAATTAGTCTTTTGAGAGTTTGCCAGCTTTCTCGACTATATAGAGGTAGTTTTTTGAGATTTGCTTTGTAGGTTCATTCTTTTGTGTTCTTGACACTGGAAAAGCAATGTATATGAGCAAAAAAAGATCAACTTGAAATTTTAACCCCTGGTAGTGAAAATCAACTCTTTAATCTTTTTTTTTTTTTTTTGCATTTTTAACTAGTTATCAGTATCTTATGTTTTTCAGTTGTTGTAATTCAGCTTAAACGGCCACTTCAGAAGGTGTGAGTTGAAACGTTCATACGAAATTAGCGTCAAGTGTATAAATATATGAATAGATGTAAGGCGAGAGTTATTGATGTGACACCAGCCCCATCAATGTGACCGATCAAGAACTTACCAAAGCACAAAAATAATATGTTAACCAAAGGGCCCTCATGCAGGTCCTGCCCTATATACACCATTTTACTAATACAAATTCGTTTTTTGCCAGTTTCTGACCTCTCTGGGGGAAAAATAGTGTTCAGTCGGTCACGTTTTGTCTTACTAATTCACCAGATTTGCAGATTTTTGCACCCACAGGGGACTGGGGAGAACAAAAATTTGCATTAGTAAAATGGTGTATTTCAAGAGATATAAACTGGCTTAAAGTTCATGAAAGAGGTCCCTGACGATTTGAGACGAAGAATTTTATAGGGTCTCAAAACGATAAGTCGCTTTCTCAAATGTACCGCCTAAGAAAAGTAGAATACACAACCTTAGGCCTCCCCTAAAAGTAAACTTTTCGTAACTAAATTAAATTTAGAAAAAATATTTTAGATCCTGATAATATTAAAAAACCTAAAATTAATTTAGCTAAAGAAGAAAGGGAAGAACTGACTAATTTGAAAAACAGTATTATTATCATTATGCACAATTCAAGATAAAGGGTTTTGAGTCGTTGTTATATAAAAAAGTACTTATTAAGAAAAAATGTATAGTTTTGTCAACAGCGATCTCCACTACAACCAAGTCTGGAGACAAAAAGGATAGCGGGATATTTGGGCTGACAAATTTTTTAGCATCATTTTAATTTTCCCACAATAGCTGAAATCTGTTGCACAGATTTTATTTGAAAAACACCTAGAAGGAATACTCTTACATTCATACTTCATCCTCCAGAAACATGACAGTCAACTACCTCTCCCAGCCAAATTTAGAGTGCTATCCCCCTCTTCCTTCTTTCTCCTACTCGTCCTTTAACGGGACAAGACTTTTGTTAAGCTTGATTAAATTAACAAGCGATCGTTGCTTTACAGTTTGTATTCGTTTAATTAATTTCGAAAATAAACGTTTAATGAGCAAATTTGGGGAAACGTTTTGATGTTTCAAAGGGCCTTAATAGATTGTGCTAGCAAAATCATAAACTCAAAAAGTTGTTAGAATTTTGCGAAAAACCAAACAAAGTTGAAACTTTACAAGTTCCTATCTTAATGTATCAACATGTCATATAAATAATATTTAATACCTTCAATAATGGTTCATTTTGAATTTTTGGAACTTCTTTGCTTAAGAAAGTTTAGTATATTACTCAGAGATATAAATAAAAAAGAATAGCCAATACAACGTAGAATTTGAAGTTTTATAACACAATATTTCGGTTAGCCATACTAGCCTTCATCAGGTATGGTACTGAATTACAATCGGTTACATTTATATAAGATATTGAACGGAAATTCAAAAAACAAATAGCCGCGGAAAGTACAAACAAACGGAAATTTTAAAATAGTGAAATAATGGGAAAATAATGTAGAGGCGAAGTTAAAGATTAGTAAGCTTCGTCTCGTTTATTAAGGCCGTTAGGTCGTTAGCTTTGGTTATAAGGAAAGCTTCTCTAGCTTTGCGAATAGAGTCTCGAGCGGAGTAGAGTTTCTGAATGGGAAT
>JAOBBB020368776.1:0-10097 GCA_025331005.2 Zoanthus gigantus
GTTGCTATAACCGAAAAAAGTTGCTCCAAATGCCAAAAGTTGCTAAAAAGTTGCCGAGCACAATCGGGGAAGGCCTAAAAGAAATGTATGGCTTCCGGACACTTGTGTAAAATTGTCCGTAAACCATACGTTTCTTAGGAAATTGCTATATTTTAAAACAGCTATAAATCGTAATTAACTATTAATCCGTTTAACACCAAACTTTGGGATTTTGCTATTTACAGTGTGATCTTTTTTTCTATATAGGTATTGTTTTGCAGTTATAAGAAGTAAGGGTCTTGTACCCAGGCTCTCTCGGTATGAAACCCGACAATGTATTGCACATTTTCAGCTATCATAAATACGCCACTGAGAACAAAATAAAAATTCGAGCCTCAAATTGCTGAAAAAATAAGAACATTGAGCCTGAGCACAATTTTATTTCGAGTTAATGAGGGTTTCACTACAATCGCAACATTTGTTGACAGTTGTAAAATATATTGAGATTGATTCTGGCAAGTCCAAACGAAGTAGATCGGAGAGGCGCTGGCGAAATAAATTAAAATTCCATTTCCAAATAGATTGTTAACTATTTTAAGAACAGTGGGAACATTTAAGGGCAATAGATAAATAAGCTAAATTGACTTTCTCCAGTCATTTCAGAGAATGATTGCGACCAGAAAATGTTAATCAACATCACTGACTTTCTAAATAGAGAAAATTTCCGTCGTGTGACTCAAGAGCAGTGCAATTTTTGAACAAGATTGCTGCAATACGGTCTGAGGTGCAAACTTTGCAACTGATTATAATACACTATCTTTGATCTAACAGCTGCAGCTGGACAGCACATGTTTCAACTGTGCACTGGAGCACTTGGCTCAACCTACTATATATACTTATCCGTAAGAGCGCTAAGAAAGCTTGCTGCTTAGATCCGATTCCCGACAGTTTACTTGGTTAGTGCATAGACGATATTCTAGGGGTCATCGCTGTTAGTAGCATCAATTCTGGTCAGCGGTTGCCACCCAGGGTTTTTGTAATTGGTGTCTTAAGATGGCGGTTGTTTAATTTTTGTTCATCGATTTTTGATATTATTAAAAGCTACAACAAGGTGTCAGAAGGGGAATACTGAGTCTAGGTAAATATTTATCGTTTATCTAAGTTTTTGTCGTTTTGAGTTGAATTAAATGGCTGTAATGCAAGACGATGAAATCACGTCCCAGCATGTGGCTTCCAAGAGCTTTAAGAGTAAAAGTGGCGGAGTGCCAACACTGTTTTTCACAAATGTTCCCGTCCCTCCAAAATTTTAATTAAGAGGTGACCTTTCACGAAATTGGAAGCAGTGGAAACAAATTTGGGAAGCGTATAAACTTGTCATGAAGTTAAAAGAACAGTCGGATGAATATCGAGTTGAGATATTCATCCCTTGTATATATAGGACCAGAGACCATGAAATTTATAATGGGCCACCTTTTAGGGACGAAAACTAAACGACAAATTTTAGAACTATGGAACAACTGTTGCATGGAAAAGACCAATATTATAGATTAATGATAAAAGTTTAATGACTTTAACCGCGCTCAAGGTGCGAATTAATCCTTTGACACTTTTACATCTGCTTTACGTACTCTATAGCCGCAACATGCAATATTGGCCTACTCAAGGACGAGCTAATCCGCGACAGAATTGTGAGTAGATTATTCAATAATACTGTCCGGAGAAAACTTCTTCAAATGTCAGACTTAACTCTTGACACTTGCATGAACGTGTGCCGTGCTGCGGAAGTCACAAAGATACGGATTAATAATGTCTATTCAGAAGGAACGAATATCTGAAGAAATAAACGCTGTGGGTGAGCATTGTAAGTACCAAAGTTAGACAAAACTGAAAGACACAGTAACAAACTGTATGTACTATGGACAAAGTCATGAGAGGATTAAAACAGATTGCCCAGCATTTGGAAAAGGATGTGGACGCTCTAATCACTTAGTTGAGAAATACTCATTTGGTAATAAAACAGATAAGAAAACAAGCCGCGCTGTGAACCAAATTAACCCTGAATATAATCGTCTGAAGAAGAATTACTGTTAGTCAGACTTGATCCAGAACAAGATTCGGTTAATAGGTGGATCTTTGTTTCCATTTTTTCTTCATTACCATACGAGTACCAGTTTATAATAAGGGTTCAAAAACTGAAGCACTGTATATTGAAAGTGTTTTGTAAAATAAGCTTCTTCTGAAAACATGACCGCAACATGCTAAACACTTTTCCTGTAATCTAATGGAGATTTTACAGAGAATGTATGGCTCATTAACGGTTTTGCTCCCAGCTTTTTTGAGTATTTGGAAACTGCTCGACTCAGAGCCAAACTTTTCATCTCTTTGTTAGGTTGACAAGCTTTCTCAAGTTTTAGACTCAAATCTTTTTATTTTTGTTCGTTAGCTAGCTAGGGTTGTATGCTAATGAGCAGAATGTAAACAACGACGTCAACAAAGATTCGCCTATACCGTCGGGGTGACAAACACAAAGACCCGAGTTATTGCAACCATGGAAATTTCAGTTAAGCCAGTAATTAAGCACCGTCATTGGTACAGAGGCATCCTGCAATGTTATCTCTGAGAAATATTTGCCGTATGGAACAATGCTACTGAGCTTACACTGAGAATTTTTAGCTAAGCCACCATGTAAGTTATTGGAATCTGCTATCTGAGCATGTACAACCCAAAGAATCGAAGAAAGTACAGAACAGAATTTGTCGTTATGAAAAGAGACAAAACACCCTTGATTGAGTTACGTGCCTCACAACAGAGGAATGTAATTAAAGTGTATCATGAAAACGTACTACTTATGAATGAGTATTTAATTTGCTCCAGTGAGATGCCAGACCCTAACCTACCCCAGACGGGTGTTTGAGGATCAATGCCATATGAAAGTTTACTCCATCTTGAAATTGACAGCTCAGCAAGTCCCCTAATAATATAATGCCACCACATCGAATAAGATGAATTTGGTCTGCTTGAATGAATTAAATTGATTCGTAAGGTTGTTGAGCCCAAAGACTGGGTATCAAGTCTCGTCCTTGATGAAAATCCAAGTGGAAAACGTGGAGTTTGTATTGATCTGTGGGCTACTGTTGGTAGCGAATGCCATTCGATACCTCACCAGTACCAGAGTATTTTTAACAGACATTAGATCAAGATCTGAAAAGCCTGGCAGACTACGATGAACCCGGGATGGGGCGAAACTATCATTTCGTGTACGGCCTTAAAGTGATTTTTGTTTACTGACCATCAGTCTGGTGATACGATTGAATCTTTTACAATCGTGGCCAAGACGTGAACCTTGCAGAAACTCTCTCTAGAGCTTATATACCTATTGAAACTTATACGACCAAAGCAGACGAATAGGTTGAGCAAGTTCATCCTGCAAATTTCCTTCCAGGTTCAGAACCACATGATCAGCTGAAAAAAAGTCAAAGAGCTAATAGCCACGGACCTAATACTTCGGTCATTAAAGAATATGATTTTTATAGGATGGCCCAGCAACAAAGCCTTCCAGTAGAGCTTCACCCCTATTTCCACATTAGAGATGAATTAGCTCAGCAAGAAGGTGTAATTTTTGTAATTTTTAAGGGTTAACGATGTGCCATTCCTATTATTTTGAGGCCAAAGATCAGAAACCGTTTGCATCAATCACACATAGGCATACAGGGCTATCTTAGTAGGTCCCAAGAAAATGTATACTGGCCTGACGTGAATAAGGAATTTGAGGGTTTTATCTCAAAATGTGAAATTTGCTGTACATACCAGTCCAGACAGCAAAAATAGCCCCTCGTTTGCCATCGGATCCCGCTACGTCCCTTGGAAAAAAAGTTGGTCGGGACATTTTTACTTTTAACCAGTGTGATTATGAGCTGCTGATTATTACTCAGATTATTAATGAAGACTTTATGCATGCATGAATTCCAGTTTGAGCACCTAACAAGTTCTCCAAAATAACCCGAAAGCTACGGTAAAATTGAAAATGCCATAAGGGCAGCGAAAAACCTAATGAGGAAAGCAGACGAGGCAGGCTCTGGGTTTCAGTTGTCTCTGTTGGACTGGAGAAATACCCATGCAAAAGGGCTTAATAACTCCCCAGTGCAGAGAATTTTTGGACGACGGATCAAGAACTACCAATCCTTGTCGGCTGCTCGAATCAGCAGTGGTGAAGAATACCAGAGAAAATAAATATAACAAAAAAAAATAAATAAACTGCGAACATCTATTACAATAGTAATGCCAAGGAACTACTAAAGCTTAGGGGCGGTGAGACAGTGTATATCAAACCAACCTCCGAGAGCCGGAATCATCATTTGGCAAGGGCAAGTCGAGAGACAAGTCGATGTAAGATCCAACAATGCAAGTTCGAACAGAAAGATAACGTTTATACAGGAAATATCGCATGCACTTAAAACAAACACCTGAGCCTTTCACACCTGAGGACTACTTGATGATTCCAGATGACAGTGAAACTGTTCAGTCACTAGCAGGCCAGGCAGCTGAACCTGGCCATACAGAAGAGAAAAAAATCTCAGGCTGTCCCAGTCCCTGTAGAAGAGCTGCTCCTGCCAAAGGCTGAAGTCACCAGTTTCAGTTTCAGTATTTGCTGCACAAATATGTACATTTACAAAATACATTAGAAATTACTCCTTAAGGAGGCAAAGGAAACCCACAAGAAACCAAGAGGCTTGAAGGAGAAAAAAAACCTATGAAGAAAATGTTTCAACCAAAAATATTAATACTGAGTGAGAAAAAAACCGCCGAAGATACTTTTTGGAGAATTTTTTGGTTGATTTTGAGCGAATAGATAGAGGAATATTATTCCAAAAATATGTACCAATTACTGTTGGACAGAATTTTCTTAAATTGGTTCTATAATTTTCTACTGATAATTTTTCATTTTTCAGCTTAGAGACAACACTTTCCTCAACAGGTGAGTAGTTCCTAGGATGACCGACAACCGTATACTTCCAAAAATGTCAGATAGATTTAGCTTCCCATACCAAGCCTTTCCTTCCAAGTGCACCAATCACAATTAGTCGAGGCTCCATAAATCCTTCTAATTTCGAATGCTAAGACCTGATACCTTTTCACCTTCTCCTACTCAGTCGTGATGATGTTGTGGTCCGCTGGTACAGCTATGTCGATAAATGACCATTACTGTATGTGTGTCTTTATACACAAGAGTAATATCTGGCCTATTGTGTTTCAGTCTCTTATCTGTGTAAATATTCGTGTTCCAAGTAACCCTCACTTTTCTATTCTCTGCGTCTGGCAGGAGTTGATGCCAAAAGTAGCGTACTAATTCTTGCACTCGACGCCATCTCTTTCTGGGGCTGTAAGTAGTTGTGTCAACGGTTTCTGGGGCAAACTGCCCTCCCATTTGGCAATGGAGGAAATGATTGGGGGATAATGGTTGGTCATCAGATGCATTAGATGATTGATATGTCAGTGGGCGTGAGTTTATTAGCCCTTTGGCACCAACTATAGCGCTTGCCATTTCTTCATCTGTTACGTCAGCATTTCCTAGGACACTTTTTATTGCTCTTTTAGCGGCTTTGATCATTTTCTCGTGAACACCATTAGAGTGAGGTGCTCCTGGGGGATTGAAACACCACTTGACTCCTTTTCCTGCAGTCAAGTGTTGAATCTTTTCTTTGTCCAGATCTGCTACAAGTTTTTTAAGTTCTCTGTCTGCACTGACAAAGTTTGTACCGTTATCGGAGATCATAATACTCGGTAGACCACGATGGGATACCATACGGTAAAAAGCATTAAAAAAAGGATCCGTATCTAAGCTATAGGCCATCTCCAGATGAACTGCTCTGGTTGACAAACAGGTAAAAAGGCAAAGGTACCTCTTTTGTCGGGTCTTACCACGGCATTGCTTGGTGTAAAAGGGTCCCACAAAATCAAGTGAAACTTGTTTGAATGCCCGTAGAGATATACGTGTTCGTACTTCTAGTAGTGGTGCCATCACTTGGCTGGCAGGGCTGCTCTTGGTACTTTGACACATTTCTTCTCCCACTCTCTAATTGCTTCTATTGAGGAGATTATCCAAAACCTCTCTGAGAGATGTGAAAGAATTAGGTTTGTTCCACCATGGAGACATCTTTCATGGGTATGCTTGATAATCGACTGTGTAACTGCATGTTTACGTGGTAGAATGATTGCATATTTACTTTCCCATGGTAAGCATTCTGCAAACTGTAATCGACTGCTGCAACGAAGTACACCATCTTCATCAATAACAGGGCTAAGTGAACACAGCTTTGAAGAGCTTGACAATGGTCTCTGTGCTTTTGTTGTACTGATTTCTTCACTGAAACTCTCCTCCTGAGCCTGTTTGATGTGATGAATCTCAGCATCTTTCAATTCTTCCGGGTAAAGACATGTTCCTTTTGAACGAAGTTCATGGGGGTTGAGGCAGTTGTCCACAAAGCGTGTTACTCGAGCTGTCAAATGTGTAAGTTTCTGCCAACTTGAGAATCTTTTCGGGTCAAGCTTGCTATTGTCTTCTGGTGTTTTCTCATCTATCTGTTCAGACTCTCTTTTCTTGGATTGAAAATGACAGGTATCCTGGTACTGTTTTCGGGTTTCTGTGTTTGGCTTCTCAGATATGTTAACTTTGTTCAAGGGCCATTCTGTAACTGGTAGGTGAAGAAAGTCTAGACCATTCCAGCAACTACTGTCACTAGCTAGTTCACTAACACTCTGCCCTCGAGTCAATAGATCAGCAGGGTTCACCTTGGTGGAAACATACCTCCACAGTTCAGCTTCTGTCTCTGCCTAAATCTCTCCTACCCGATTTGCAACGAAGGGTTTAAAGTGACGACTGTAGCCTCTTATCCAGTAGAGTACATCTACACTGTCAGAACAGAAATGCCAATCAGTTTTGGTAACGTTGAGGATTAATTCGAGCGACTGCTTGTGTTAGTATCAACTATAACACTGCTGCCATAAGTTCCAATCTTGGCACGCTTACAGCTTGTAGAGGTGCAACTCTAGACTTCGAGGTTATCAGGCGATTGGTTACTGTTCCATCTTCATACTCGTAATGTGCATATACCGCTGCCCCATAGGCCTCCAACTACGCATCAACAAATGTATGAAGGTGCGGTGTGCAGTCCATGCCATTATCGACACTGAGGTACCTTGGTACTTGAATGTTGTCCAGCTGTGGAAATTCGTTAAACCACTTGGTTGCTTTCATAGCTAGATTAGCTTCAAGTAGTTCATCCCATTGAAAACCTTCCATCCATATCTTTTGGAGAATAATCCTAGCTCTGACAGTAAACGGAGTTAAAAATTTTAAAGGATCGAACAAAGATGCAGTACTGCTTAGGAAGGATCTTTTAGTAAACTTAGCTAGATCTGGCTGCATGGATGAAAAGGTAAACATGTCTGCTTCTGGATGCCACATCACTCCAAGGGACTTAGTGGAAGGTGTCTGGCCACTGTCGAAGTTGACTGAAGTAGCACACTCTTCAGATGGGATGTCATTAAGTACAGCTGGTGAGTTGGAGAGCCATTTTCTCGCGTGCATACCGGCAGTTCCCCAAAGGTTGACTAATTCTTCACGCAGTTTAATCGCAGTTGGGATATCCTTTACACAGTCCATACTATCATCCATGTAGGTACTGTTTAGCACAGTGTCTGCAGCAAGTGAGTACTTTGACTGATAAGTGATAGCATTTCTTTGTGAAACAAACTGTGCCAAGAACGGCGATGAGTTGACACCAAATACTATGCGGCTGAACTGGTACACATCGGGTTGTTTGCTCTGGTCCAAATCCATCCAAAGAAATCTATGTAGAGATCTATCCTTTGCCTTCATATTAATCTGGTAATACATTTCTGCTATGTCACACATGATTGCAACGGCATTGCTTATGAAGCGAAGGAGCACCGCAAACAAGTCATTCTGTAATTTCGGTCCATGGTGTATAGTGTCATTTAATGAAATGCCATCTTGTTTTGCAGACGCATCAAAGACGATACGAGTTTTGGTTGTGTTCTTATCTGGTCTCAAAACTGGGAAGTGTGGCAGATACCATACCTTGTCTGGTTTCTCTTCAATATCTGTAATTTTATCTATGTAACCCTTTTCTAAGTAGCTCTTGATGACATTATTGTACGACTCACCAACTTGTGTGTCTTCAATAATCTCTTTGCTGTGTTCTGCAGTCTTCGAGGGGCCATGTCATAGTTGTTTGGGAGTTATGCCTTTTCTCTCTTCCATGGTATTCCAACACAATAACAACCATTACTGTAACTGAGCGACTGCAAAGCAACATCAACCGCATACTTCTCATTTGGTTTCACAAGGGCTGTAGGGAAAGGCTCCTTTATCTCCCAGAAACGTTCAAGTTCATTCAACTCTGTGGTGTGGTACTGAGTAAATGTCACATTGGCTCATGGTTGTGTGCCATTCAAGTACCTAATGCACGTCCAACCCAGGAGAGTTAGCCTTGCTACAGGTTCACCAGGTTCATCAGTAATTTCTTGTAGGGAGCAGTGAAGGTCTGCTTGGTCCACTCCAATAAGTAAATCAACGATGGGCCTTTTACCAAGCTGTGGAAAATTTAAGCTTTGACGGTGTTGCCAACCATTTTTCTTTTTGTTCTATTTAACAACAGACGTATTACCTGTAACACGATTGGTTGTGTGGGCTGTCACAAATCTCTTTGTTTTACCATCTACATTTTCAATTTCAAAATCCACAAGATTAGAATTAAAAAAGGTTAGTTTTACAGTCATTTAAAACATTCACAGTTAGTTGTATGCTTGGTCCTTTTAGCTCAAGTTGTGCAGCAACATCACTGTTGATAAACGACTTTGTGCTTGCATCATCCAACAAGGCATTCACTCTCAGGGTCTTTGAATTATTTCTGACAATTACAGGAACAGTTCTTAATGCAATGTATTCTTTATCTCTATCCTGATTCATCACCATCACCACCACCACCACCACCACCATCATCATCATCATCATCATCATCATCATCATCATCATCATCATCATCATCATCATCATTTAACGTTCCTAGTTTCCAATTCCTGGGGTTGGACATGATATAAGTTTCCTCAATGTTTTCTATCCTCTGCTATATCTTCTGTAATGTTTAACTTCCTCATATCTTCTTCCACTACCTTACTCCAGGTTTTCTTTCGCCTACCTACTGGCCTTCTACCTTCCACCTCCAGCTCCATTGCTCTCCTAAGTATGCTATTCACATCCCTACGCTTTACATGACCAAGCTATCTCAACCTCATTTTCCTTAATCTGTGTCTAAGGTTCTCCACCCCACATCTTCTTCTGACCTCTTCATTAGTAATTATGTCCTGCCATCTTACTCTTACCATCATCACTTCATCATCAACATCCCCACTACCATCATAACCATCACCGCCATTACTACCCACACACAAAATAATACTAATAATAACACTACTAATAATATTAACAACTAAAAAATAATAACAATGATAGTGATAATATTATAGAATACACTTCCAATATCCTAATACAATTTTTATACAAGACAAGTTTCGACATTGTCTTAATGTAATGGGTATTTCACATTCTACTAAAGATGACATTGTGACAATGTCGAAACATGTCTGGAATAAAAATTATATTCGTATATTGCAAGTGTATTCTATCTTTGTGCTTCTACGTTCTTATGATAGTGATAATATTAATAACATATTAATAATATGTTTTTATTTCTATCAATTGAAGTTTTAACCAAATTATTGCTGGCACCAGCAAGAAAAGAACACCATACAAATTAATTTGCACTGGAACTCTGAAACACGCTACCCCTGAACATTAAATTATACGGCTCGAGATTCAATAAATTTAAAATCTCTCTTATAAAAACCCATCTTTTTCAATCAGCTTTTCGTTAGGTTGTAGTATCATTTTATTTTGGATTTTTTTTTATTATTAAGGGTTTAACCATTTTATTTATATTTATAGTTAGACTAATTTCCTGTTAACCCTTTCAGTGCCAGTCAGTTATCAACAACCAACTTCTCCTTATATAACACATACAAAATATGACATTTGG
>JAOBBB020368787.1:0-10097 GCA_025331005.2 Zoanthus gigantus
GTTAAGATATTTGAGTATTGAAAAAATGTATTACTTTAAAATTTCAGAACTGAAAACGATTTAAGTAGTTTAGGAAAATGTCATTTTACACGAAACATTTTATTGTTTTTATGAAAACATATAACACTCTTGCCTCCATCGGTGCGAAAATAGAGTTTTGTTTATTTATTTATTTATTTATTTATTTATTTTGTCAGGTTTCACCGGACGTCATGGTGGCTATGTTGGTGTACTCTTAACAAAAGAATTTATTATTCATTTTTTTTGGGACACCAACATGGCCGCTATATCTATAGTCTTGTGTCTCCTGGGATTGTGTGAAAACCAAGAGTTAAACCTAATGAGACTAACATATACAAATAAATAGAATTAATCCTCTCAGTATTATTAAATTCTCCCAACTTGAGCCCATACTTTTCATTGAACAAGTTTGAAAGAATTTTGTTTTTAATCTTCACCAGTTTGCTTTGTTTGATCAATTCTCATTTTCTGATTACCAAATGTCTTACTTTGTATGTGTTATGTAAGGAGAAGTTGGGTGTTGATAACTGACTGGGACTGAAAGGGTTAATGATAATGGAACAATTGAACAAAAGAAACCCGTAAAAATTATGACGACAGTTTTAAATTAACATGTTTAACTTGCTGGTTGAGAGAGGATTTAACTGAATTAATGTAAATAGTTTTTTTAATTTTGAGTTCGGTTTGAGCCCAATTTGTTTAAACTTTTTATTATTCCACTGCAAATACTTCACCTTAAAAACATCTATTATTACAAGTCATATTGTTATTGTTGATTTGTTTTTTTGTCTAACTACTGTCTTTAGGATTATAATTATTGTCTATTATCACTGTTTTGGCTAGTGTTAAGCTAACAGACTGTTTATTGTATTCAAATAACATATCTTTATCTGTACTTGGCTAAAGCGATGATTAAGTTTAAAACTATCGACAGTTTGATAATGCCAGTATTCCAGAGAAAAATCGCAGAAAGCCACAAAAGCCCAAACCGAATTGAAAAATTTTGTTAACTTCAACCCGTGGTGACAATTTACCCAAGAGAAAAAGAGTAAATTTGTTCTTTCAAGACTCCTTTTGATAAAGATAAATATTCTAAAAAGCACATCACAAGTTGACAGAGAATAAAAAATTTGACAAGCCAAAACACCGAGAAAACAGCTTATGGGAGTGAGGTATTGCATTTGAAGAATTGCCAAAATGTTGAATACCGTGACACGAACTTATGCAGCAATACCAAACTGCCCCCTCAATGACTTGTGTCAACAAAACGATTTCCAAATTCGTAATTAGATTACATAAACACGCTAAAAAAAGCTCGAAATGTTTAAACAAGTCGTTCAAACAGAATATGTACAACTCAATACTTGGCAAGATATTATTCACCATTGAAGTTACAATATGAATTCGGTTTATATCAAACATTTCATAAAAGTTTATCAAGGCATTTTTGAAATGCACTGGCAAGTAGAGAGATGTTTCGATCATCGCCCAAGTAAAACGCGACCATTTAAACTAATTTACAAGAGTTAATTTTAGAAAGAGAAGTTTCGAGAGAAGAATTGAATGAAAACTAAAGAAAACTCCCTCGATGAACTTGAATTTTAAAAAACTGAAACACAGGTACCGGTATAAAACAACACAAAGGACAAGAGGCGGTGTTAACTGCGTTAAAATCATTTCCTGTTTTAGACATGATATTGTACACAAACAATATCCACACAATTTATTCATGGAGCCAAACATCAATCTGCCAAAAGAATACAATCTAAAATAAGTGAATGTTTTTAGAAAATCGAAAACGAGACGAACAGAAACTAGAGATCTTAATATGAAGAGAGTTAGTTTTATCATTCAAACGAACAAATCAAGTTTCTTATAAATCACGCTAGAAGTATAAGTTGTAACGCTTTCTGAATCTCGTTTCTAGACACCCGTAACTTTTTGAAAATATTTATGAGGTGTACAACTCACATCATGCAATCTGCTCAACAGACATTAAATGTGATAAAGAAACGACAATCGAGTCTTATTGATAAATATAATCTCTAGAGCCTTGGCGAAAAAAACAATAAAAGGCATCATTTTTAAAAGGAAAATGATAATCCTTTTGAAGTATTATTTTTACGACTGCGAATAAAACAAAGGAGATTCTGTAGTCAAAACACAACATCTGATTATTAGTTTCGGGAAGCTATAGTTTTTCATATCTTTTACGATGGCATAAGAATATCAGATTAGGCGAGAAGCTGCAATCTTTTCTGTCTCTTTCTGCTGATCGAATTAAAAAGCTACAATATTACAACATCTTATAAATAATCCCCTGATTTAAAATATTTCTTTAATAAATAAGCCGACAGCAATATACCAAACAGCGTGAAGCTCTCACCTTCGGTGGAGGAACATGGCGTCGCGTATCGAGAAATTTGTTATTCCATCCCGAATCGACAAAATCTTCATAATGATGGTTCGGTTGAAGCGAAGAATCCCGCAAATTTGGTTCAATTAAACTCCCAAACCAAACATTTATAAACTTAACCGGTTCGTTGGAATATTTTTCAGTTCCGTTTTGTTGAAACCTATTGCTGTTGATTTTGCCGACTCTGGATTTTTCTGTCTG
Source organism: Zoanthus gigantus (assembly GCA_025331005.2). Taxonomy (NCBI): domain Eukaryota; kingdom Metazoa; phylum Cnidaria; class Anthozoa; order Zoantharia; family Zoanthidae; genus Zoanthus; species Zoanthus gigantus. The sequence continues at coordinate 2,639 of JAOBBB020368787.1, forward strand.
CTCGGCATAATTTTTTGATGGCAAGTCAAGCAAAGATTTCTGCCTTGGAACAAAGCTATAATCTTGACCGAAGGTACTATCGCTTGAGTATTCGTCGATACTTGAACTACTAGATTGCGTTCGAGTTTGTCTGTGCTGCACAAGCGGTGAAATGGAACGCTCGCTGGCTGTTGTGTCGATGGACTTCTGTACATCGTACAAGCAGAGACTACTACCTGCTCTACTGCCGGGTTCGTCACGCCGTGGAGACACGGTGAGGCAAAAAGCACGACCATAACTCGGCACAAACCCTTGTGGACTGACTTCGCTGAGCGGATGGTTAGTTCTTGCTGGCGAGAAAGCACAAGCTTTACAAGTACACGCAAAATCTGACGAATTCTCTCCCGAATCGCTGCTTTCCATTTTTTATTCCTCAAAATTCTTTAATCCACACCAGGAAAAGCGTTGTACGAATGAATAGAAATATTTTACAACAGACTGAAGAAACATAACACGGTGCATTGAGTTTCGCATTTCCCTTGATTAACTAACTCAACAGACCGCACGACAGCCAAACCAAATAGCCCTCTATTCTGAGACGGGTCGACTTCCTCTTGTGGCAAATTCATAATTAACGTTTTTAAAATTTCAAGACATTTTTAAAGTATTCAACAGACGGCAAAGTGTAACGATATCGAGAACTTTCACCGTCGTAAATTATTCATTCACATATTCATATTTACATTAAGAAGTTAGGTTGCGTCTTTTATACAAAACATAAACAAAAGTTCTTTGGAAATATAAAGTTTATATTGGATTCACTATAAAATCATAATGATGTTTCATTGGTTGCAACGCTATATAAAATTATAGAAAAGACAGAATTTTCTGGTCACAAAACTACCCATAGTTCCGTCTCAGTTTTGACAGTTTACAGAAGTTTATCATTGGGTATAAGGTGATTCACATGACAAAATTAAAATATTAGAAGTAATCAGGTGATTTTATGATTTTTTTCATTTTTTATTTAAGGTAAAGTATTAAAAAAGGTTATAAATTTATGACTCGATTCTTCAACAGCCATAATATCGACTTCAAATTTTTTTTTTTTTCTTGTCACAAGAACAGAACTGAAGTGGCTGCGGCCCTATAAAAATACTTTTTCTTTTGTTCGTCTTCAAAAGTAGATTTTAATAAGTTTGTCTGAACAAATTCAAAAGCGGCTTGATATTAAGAAATCAGAAATATTTGAAATTTGGATAAAATAAAACTTGGTCGACTGCTCAAAAACTATCTCCAGCTTCTGATCTCGCCACAATGGGAAATTAGCCAAATTGAAAATGCTAACAGCTGTCTCGACAAAAAAATTTTTTTTTCTACCAGAGCTATTTTTAGAGTATGAAACAAAACCGAGTGTAAATTAATATTCTTTTTAAATATAAAGTACTAAAAGCTTCGAGAATAAAGTGGTTTATTTACTATCAGAATCTGAAGAGAACTTTTTAAGAAAAACGGAACAAAACATTTTCCTTGATTTCTAAGATTCAAAACTACTTTAGCAACCAAACTGTAAAAGTATTACGAAAGATAACATTTTTCTATGCATTTAAATATTCTCTTAGGAAATGTTCTTATCGGAATATATGAATACTGAACACAGTTTTTGTATTCGTAGCACGTATTATTTTAAAAAATACGTTACCCTTTCAGTCCCGGTTGTCTTGTTAAATTCTCCCAACTTGAGCCCATATTTTTCATTGAACAAGTTTGAGAGAATTTTACTTTTAATCTTCAGTAGTTTACTTTGTTTGATTAATTTTCATTTTCTCGTTACAAAATGTCTTATTTTGCATGTGCTGTGTGAGTAGAAGTTGGATGTTGATAACTGATTGGGACTGAAAGGGTTAAACTGTTTCAATTGTGTCAGTGTTGTTTTTTAGTTGCCGACTCGCGGCAATAGTTTTATGACAACCATGTAACAATTCTTTTGCAATTCAAGCGGCACGGACACCCAGTTACACGTTATACCACAAAAATGTTCGGTTTCCGTTTTTCAAGCATTCCGCAAGACTACATTACAATTTCACTCACGTTTACACTGCATCAAGCACAAAGCCGAAAATTTCCTTTTGTTAATCTGAAAACAAAAAGGAAAGCTACTCCATACAATCAAATAATGGTTTTAGAGTTCAGCGTAAACACTGAGAAACTAGTGTTTCTTTGTTAAACAAGTGAGAGTTTTTCATTTTAAATTTATCTTTTAAAATATGGTTGCGCCGATGACCATGTGTGGATCCTGGAATTTACGGAAGGGAAACTGTATCGTTGAGACCAACTTTCCATTCCTTCTCAATCCTCCTCGTTCACCACTGAAAAGTGTTAATAAAATTTATAACGTTTGAAACGAAAGTTTTCGGTCGACTTGACCATCATCAGGTTTAAAAAAGCGGATACAAAGGATTACGCAGTTTATAGCCGCTTTTTTAAACCTGATGATTGTCAAGTCGACCGAGAACGTTCATTTTATAACAAACAATTTATGTCGTCTTTAATTGTCACCTCATTTAATTTATCGGACGTGACTCCACATTGATCTACAATTGGTACTGACAGCCTGCTTTGCGTGATCAAACAATCAAAACCAGTTGTAACCGGTTTCTAAAGCCGGTTTCCATACAATCGCTCCTGTCGCTAACATCGTCGCTGTCGTCGAAAAACGTGTTTCAGCGACGTTAGCGATATATGGAAACACACTCTTCAACGATAGTAGGCACCTTAGGGACCTTAAGCAACGAGGACGGGAACGTGAACGACAACGGCTCAGAAAAATCACGTTTCTGGTTTTCTGTATACTTCTTTGTGCGGGTCTATTAGAGTTTTGTTTGTTTACCTTAAACTTTGTCAATAGAAAAACGATTAAATGTTTCTCCATAAAGCTAATCAAACACTGAAAAAGTTTTTGCTGTTACGTCTTCGTAGTCCCGAGAACTCTAAAAAAGGTCTTCTCACGTTGTAATTTTAGCGAAAACTTCGTGCAGGTGCCCAGTTTGATACATTCCAACGTGCGGTTATTGTATTTACTATTGCTTTTTGCCGTCATCGTCGGCGTCACCGTCCCATTGCTTAAGGTCCCTACTAGTAGCGATGGCAACGACGACCGTCACGGAAATAGAAAAATTTCTATCTCGACGACAGTCGCGATAGTAGCGTTTGGCAAAGAACAAAAGTAAATACAATAGCGCTTAGTTGTCGCTAAAATTACAACGTGAAAATATCTTTTTTAGAGTTGTCGAGAATACGAGGACGTAACAGCAAAAACTTTTGGGCGACCCCAACGGCAAATTTACGAACAATAGCCTTAATTACTGAATACAATAGTAGCAGGCTGGAATGCAGCGAGCGGGTCGTCGCGGAAAGCTCACTTTTGGAATTCTGTGGACAACGTGAACGTCAAACAACAAAATCTGACAATCTTTGTTTGCCTTTGAGGCTGAGTCTTTTACCTTTTAGTGTTCGAAAACCTCATGCAAAGTCGCAACTAAAAATTTATCGCTGATCTAAAATGCAAAATTAAACTAGAAATAATATTTTTCACAACTGCCGTCGTCATTTCTCTTTTGTCAGTATCTATTTAGCTTCATGGAGAAACATTTAATAATTGTTTTATGCACAAAAAAGTAACAAGCGAACCCGAAATTTTTGTGAGCAGTCGTTCGCGTTCCCGTCCTAGTTGCGTACTTGCAACCGACAAACTTTCAACTTCTACTAAATCATATGTTGTACTGAAATGCCGAAACACTTCAGTGTACTTTTTGTAGTTTGTATTAATCATACATAGGTTTGTGAGCCGTGAAAACGTTTTTATTTCTTAAAATGTCGAGTGAGCCTATAGTTACTGGAATAACATAAAATACCAATTTCGGTCACATTTGAAACTTAACCTAGCTTTCTAGATCCTCGCTATTTCGGTCATTATCTGTAGGCCATGTGACACAGACGGACTCAAAAGCTGAAACTGAAACCTCAAATAATTTAGCAATAATTTCATTTGCGATAAAAAACAGCAACAATAGGTCAAAAAACAGCTGTAGCGCTCACATTATCTAAAACTGAATTTACCAAAATTGGATATATTTCTCTTCGTGTAAATCGTTATTTCAAAAAACAAATTTAGAATACGGTATTAAAGAGCGTATTTATTTCAAAAATGACAAAAACAACAGTTGCAATTTATTGTTTCAGATTCGATAAAGTCACGATCGAGAAGTAATATTTTAAAATCTATATTCAGCAGAGTATATATTACAGTGGAGCATAAACAACATCTACAAGAATCAATGACAATGAGGAAGTTAGTTTTGGTGATATCAGTTTGGCATTCCTTTAATAATAGCAATAAGCGAAGTCATTATTTCGCCTTCCAACATTTTTTGTGTCACCTTGCCTCGCTCGACACCAAAACAAACCGGAGATAAACTTTTGTCCTTTTTTGTTGCTCCGAGGACAGAAGGAAGCTCAACAAAAGATACAGGAATAACTTTTTTTCTCAAATTTCCATTTCCATCAGAAAACATTTCACTTATGACTTTGCCATCAAAACACACCTTTTGTCCATTTTCATCTTTGAATACAGCAATATTTTCTTTGTCCACGAGTACCGTCGCACTTTCAGAGCAAACAAACACAATGGAGTGACTTTTTTCTAATTCTTCCGCCAACGAAAGCTTTTGCACGGCGATATCGACTAAATCGACAACTTCCACAATTCCAGCTGATTCACTTTCTAGAACAGTGCGAAGTTCTGCTGCATTGTAAGTTTGATCTTTAGCATAAAGGAGAAGGACTCGTTTAATCGTGGTCCCTGTCGCCATTTTAAGGTTGAAATTAATAAATTATATCACAACCGATCACCTGTTCAACCAGCTGAATGCTGTATTTCATCGAGAGGTTTCTTGGCGCGAGCACGAGACCTTTGGAATGCACGCCAAAAAGACAATGTTCAGAATTTCGTTCGCGAATCTTTGTTAGCACGCATTGCATTACTACCTTTTGAACACGATAACAAAAAAGAAAATTTGAAATTCAAAAATAACTGCAAATTAAGGTTCAACTTATGTCGCTACTTAAAGTGCCAACGAGCAAAAAAAAAAAAAAAAAAAAAAAAACAAGAGGACGACAGAAAAGCTGTGCAAGCACTAAGAGGCGCTCTCAATTTCATTTTTGAAAAAACCCCGAACAATAAAAGGCTGATTTACACTAGCAAAGTAAGCGGAGACGGAAGCGGAAACGGATACAGATACTAAATTTGGTGTGCAGTTACACGGTCAGTGGCCTGGTGACGTGTTTATTCAAAGAGTCAAATCGGATTGAAATCAAAATGAGGGACGTTAATCTGATAAATCTCAGCTTCAGCTCCAGATTATGAGGTGACGGAGGAGACGATAACTTGCTTGTCAGAGAAAAACAAGGAGATTTTGGATTCGGGAGATGTTTTTAAAGAGGAAAACTCATGAACAATTTGAGAATCTAGTAAAAGAAATTCGTTAAATGACAGAGAGATGTTCTATCGGTTAATAGTGACAGCCAGTAGTAGTTTATTTTGTTTGTGCACTTTGGCGTTTGACTGATATTTTTCTAGAATTTTGATTGGCTGATTTGCTACGTCTCCGTCTTTGCTTCCGTTCAAGCGATTTAAACTGGACGTAAGCGACGTAAGAGGTGAAGGAATCGAAATGAAAAAGGAAACCGTCCGTTTTGCTTCATTCAGACATCCGTCTCTGCTTCCGTTTCCTTCATTTGATTTACACACGAACGTACGCACCTTACGTGTCCACTTCCGTCTCCTTCATTTGATTTACACACGAACGTAAACACCTTACGTCTCCGCTTCCGTCTCCTTCATTTGATTTACACACGAACGTAAGCACCTTACGTCTCCGCTTCCGTCTCCTTCATTTGATTTACACACGAACGTAAGCAACTTACATCTCCGCTTCCGTCTCCTTCATTTGATTTACACACGAACGTAAGCACCTTACGTCTCCGCTTCCGTCTCCGCTAAGTTCACTAGTGTAAATCAGCCTTAAAAGCTTATCCGTCCTTATCACTTCTTAAATCAAAAGAACGATCACCAATTTTATTTAAGTTTAAGCAGTCTAATCACATTTAATTTTCATTGACACTTTATTTGCATATTACATACCTTCCACACAAAACTTTACTTAAACTATTAACATTAATATTAAAAGTATGGGTTGGTACAACTTATTGAAACAAAGTTAAGTTGCCTAAATGTCTTCCGACTACTATGATTAAAATTTTGATTCTAAAATTCGTATTTATTTTTTAATTCTCTTTTCGTTTGTCAATCTAAAATTCGTTTTCGAGTTTATTATTTCTGCTTTGTGGTATTCCGACATGATCGATTATAGCATATCAGGATAACTTCAATTTTTGAAGAAATTAGTCTCCAGATATTCCTTTACTTTTGGCCAGATAACATTGGTTTCGGTTCCACTGAATGACTGCAGGTTCCCTTGTTTACTGTGGAGCCAAAGAAATAAATAAGACAGCGACAAACACTTCTATTGCAGGGTTTCACACTAATTTTCCACTTCACTTTTCCATCACGGAAACAAAGAAAACCACGGTATACGAAAAACGCTATCTTACAATATTTTTTCCCGACATTTCATACAGAAATAGTTTCTTAACCTGAGCGGCAAGACCAGCAAAACCCATAAATGCAAAACAAGACTCTCCACCAGACAAGCTCATGCACTCCCCAAAACAAGAACAAATTATGGTATGTTCAGCATGAAATTTATTGGAGCAAAAATTTGGAAGGAAAATGATAAAGATCTAAAAACTCTTTCTCTGAAGACATTCAAAGCCAAATTTAAAAAAATGTAATCCTAAATTATTAAATCATTTAGTATCCTGTAAAATATATTTCCTTTATAGTGTTTTCTGGCTTCATCGCTTTTCCTTTTCTTTCCTCTTATTCCCCTTTAACATACCGATCATGCACTAACTTATTTTAACAGCAATAGAGTTGTGGTTGCCTGGCTAGTCTAGCCCTATGGTTATTCCAGCCAACAACCAGCACCTAACAAATTATAAGTGCCAATGTCATTCATTGTAAAAATCAGACATATAATCTGAAGGTGAATAACCGTTGTGTCTGTGTGTGCGGGACTCAAAGCCATGTCTCCCTATTTTCTAGTTGTGGAAACTAAAACACCATCAGAGACCGCAACGCTGGCAACTATTAAAGTGTTGAGGCTATCGGCGAACGAAATTCTTCATTTGAGAATGTATCTGCCTCTATAGCCTTTTAAGAGATTTCGAACAACTGAAATACAGGTTTTTCAGGCTGGGAAAGATTGTGCTAAACAAGTTATACAACTAGTAGTAATCAAAGATTAGGCAAGTGCGTTCGAGGCATTTCTATTTTGTTAAGAATTGACTGAATAAAGTA
>JAOBBB020368798.1:0-10096 GCA_025331005.2 Zoanthus gigantus
GTGGTCCGGCCGGGAATTGAACCCGAGACCTCCCGCACAGCAGACTGGCGCCTTACCAACTGGGCTAACCAGGCGGCGGTGACGTGAGAGTGGTAATGAGTTTCTATGAAGGAAGAAAGATGAGAATCAGGGTTGGATCTGGGTTATCAGAGGAATTACCTGTAAAAGCCTGTGTTTACCAAAGATCAGGGTTGCCACCCGTGTACTTTGCTATTGTGGTTTACATGGCTACGGAAGGTGCACGAAAAGGTTTGATGAATGAAATTTTATGTGCGAACGACTTGGTTTTGACAAGTGAGACCATGGAGAAGTTTCAGAAATGGAAAGAGCAGGCATTCAAGAAAGAATGATAATAAAGGTTAATCTGGGAAAGACAAAAATGATGGTGAGCGGGTTGGAAGGAGAAATACCAAAACAATTACTTTGACCCATATGGCGTATGCAGGAAGAGGTTAATGGCTAACATGATGTTGTACAAAAATTGTAAGAAATAGATTCATGGGTAATGTGCAAAAAGGAAGAGGGTGCCCCAGTATGGCAAAAGACTTTGTTTGTAGAAGACACAAAACCAAAGTTGAAGATAGAGTGGAACTGACTGAAAAGCTGTGCGACGAGGTGCAAACGTTAAATGGGTTATTTTATTTGGGGGACAGATTGAATGCCTGTGGTGGATGTCAGACGGTGGTGACAGTTAGGACAAAACATGGCGGGTGAAAAGAAGGATTTATTGGAGTGAAACATGATGCTTGAGGTAAAAAGAATCAGCAGTCTTGAGAAGGACTGAGAGAGTTCAGGTGAGGACATTGTGTGGGGTAAATGTGATAGTTAAGAACATTGAAGAATACTCACACTCAACATGTCCAATTGATGGACATGTTGGGACTGAATGACACAGTGGATAAATTGGCAAATGCAAATGGAGTGCAATGGTATGGACTTGTGTTGAGGAGAGAAGATGATGTTCTAAGATAGGCACTACATTATGAAGTAGCTAGTCAGAGGAAGAGAGGACTACCAAAGAAAACATGGAGAAGGCAAGTGGAGGAGGAAAATTGGTTTGAAGAAGGAAGATGCTCATGACCGAGCAAGATGGCAAGAAGGCGTGAAGATAATAGCCACAAGGTATACTTTGCAATCTTTGTTCACGGGATCACACTATTTGAAAAATGGAACTATTATCATCAAGGAAGCTGCCAGTACTCCAAGGTCTTACCATTTTGAGACTCCAAATGGAACGCTCAGGAGAGAGCTTAATTAAGTCTTGTCACTGCAGAAGGGGAGCAGGTAAAATCACTACCCTCACCATGCATAGTAACAAGAACATCATTCAAACTAAGAGAAAGCCAGTGACTGCTTGATATTTTATCAGCAAGTTAAGACATTACCTTGCATTTCAGTGTTATTATAAAACTGAATTATGGACACTACATTATAATGTTATTATGAACAGATAGTTGCAAGAAAAGTTTGGAGCAAAGAAGAGCCTCTCCTTGTTCTTGTTGATGTAGAGAAGGCTTTTGATCGTGTGCCTAGAGAAGCAATTCGATGGGCATTGAGATGCCAAAACGTGCCTGAGCGTCTCATAGCACTTGTCATGGCCTTATATCGCAATGCAAGGTCAAGGGTAAGGACTCTAGCAGATACTTCAGATGAGTTTGGAATAGGAGTGGGAGTACATCAAGGGTCAGCATTGAGTTTCCTGCTATTTGTGGTGGTAATGCAAGAGGCAGCCAGAGCAGCAAGAGGTAAAGGATTATGGGAATTGTTCGCCGATGACCTAGTGATGACAGCTGAATCAAAAGTGGAGGCAGTTAGGAAATTTGGTGTATGGAAAAGAGAGATGGAAACTAGGGGATTGAAGGTAAACATAAATAAAACTAAGTTGATAGTGATGGATAGAGAACCTGCTGTTAGGCCACAAAGGGGAAGGTACCCATGTGGGGTTTGTGGCGAAGGAGTTGGAGCAAACTCAATATGGTGTCAAAGTTGTGAAAGATAGTGCTACCAGAGATGTTCGGGGCTCAGAAATTAGAGAAGAGCAGGAGATAACTTTAGATGTCCAACGTGTGTAAGGGGAGTTGTGGTAATGCCACAGAAATCGGAGGTATGGAAAGATAATCTGGAGATAATGGATAGCTTTCGTTATCTTGGTGATGTAATTTCATATGGAGTAGGGGCAGAATCTGCAGTAAGGAATAAGATATATTGTGCTTGGAGTAAATGGAGCGAATTGGCGTGCTTGCTAGTAAACTATGGCATCCCATTAAAGGAAAGAGCAAAGGTTTGCTGTGCGCGTGTGAGGCCTGCATTGCTGTATGCTGCGGAAACTTGGGCACTACTGGAAATACTGGAAGGACTGCTAGCTAGTTGTGAGCATCGAATGTTGAGATACATGTCAAGAGTAAGATGGTGGGACAGGATTACTAATGAAGAGGTCAGAAGAAAATGGGGGTGGAGAACCTCGAACATAGATTAAGGAAAATGAGGTTAAAATGGTTTGGTCATGTAAAGGCCATGAGGTAGTAAACTAGGTACGCCAAACGAATATGATGATGATGATGATGATGATGATGATGATGATGATGATGATGTTTATGAACACTGTAACAACTTTTAAAATAATTGGATTACTGTTCATTACGTCTGTTAACAGTATGAAGAGTAAACCAATTATTTTAAAAGTTGTTATTGTTATTATTTGTATCTTACCTGGCACCATTTATCTTCCGCTTCATTATCTTAAAATGTCTGTAACTTTCGTCCGTTATTTTTTTAACATATAAAAAGCTGTAACAGAAATTGTCTTATTAAAACCTGATGAAGACTGGTAATGGCCAGTCGAAATATTTTATAAACAGCTCTAACTTCACTCACGTTGTAAGGTCAGTCATTGCAAGTCCTTTTGACAAAAATATTTTACTTTGAAATTATTTTCGACTGATCAAGATCGTATGATCCAACGTTGGTAAGTGTATTGGTTTTGCACTGGTGATTTGGCTTTAATATTTTAAAACATGGTTATTAAATCAATCAATCAGCTTGTATTTGTTTTAAATAGTATAAGGAACTAAATAATATCAAATCATTTTCTTTCATTAGGTGGGCAGTACTGTGGAGCACGGATACATTGTGTAGATATCCACCTCAGGCAAGAAACTTTCAGCTGGTTGTCAAGAAGATTCCATTTAAAACTAAGTAAGTTGCATTGTTAACGACATTTGCTTGGAAGGTCGCATTTTTAAAGATGATATACTTTTACTGCAATCCCTCGATTCCATTAGATAATTATATGTTATAGTATAGTATGGTATGGTATCCTTTATTTCAACACGATAAAAACTCTCATAACAAAGTTATGGTTTACAAAGTAGCCGTGTTCCACTCAGCCTAGGTGAAACGATAACCAGATAGTTTGAACGAGACAGGGCTGAAAAAAATATGAAATACAAAACAAAAGTAGCTAGTATAAAAAACTTAAAATACAATATTAACCCCTTGCCTGAAGCTGCGTAGATTTTGCAACTTTCTAATGTCACCAGGAATGGAATTCCATAATGCTGCTCCACTGAAGCTAAGCACTTTTTCCCGTATTCAGTATTATGTCAGGGTAGTATCAAGTTAATATCTGCGTTCCCTTAAAGTGTACTAACAGTATGCCTTTGGCAAACATAGGAGAACCTATCCCTCAGGTAATCAGGAGCAAGACCATTTAGCACTTTGTACATCATAAAAGGCCTTACAACAGATACATTTCTGAGAGATAGTCTGCCAATTTAGTTGTTTCAGGAGCTCAACAGACCTTACATTATAATCACTACGAGTAATTATGCGTGCTGCTCTGTTTTGAAGTGTATAGCTTAATATCCTGAAATTGTAGGCTTCATTCTTGAAAGTAGTTTCCTACGGAAACATTGGAAGCCTTTATTAGAATCACAATGAAAGTACATGCTAGCCATACTATTAAACTGGTAAATTATACATAAAATTCTGGAATGATTTTGATGATGAAATTACATTTTAAGATCCTCAGCTAGTAACAGGAGAGTTCTTGGTTAAAATTGTTATGTTAGATGCTCATTCATTGACTTTGGCAAAAGCAAGTTTAGCTATGCTCATAGTTTCACCAAAAAGCACCCCTTAGTAATCTACAGAAATATGGTCGGCGAGAAATCCTCCTTGTTGCATGTGGTAGGCTGTAGAGAGCGTATTTTTTATTTCTAAGTCTTTAGGAATGTTTAAGAATATGTTCATAAAAGTGTACTGGATGTAGCCTTGTATATATTACACTTTCTGTACATTTGACTTTCAGTATAATTAATAGCAAGTTGCAGCACAGACATTCTAAGTTCTTCTTCCCTTTGCTATCAGAAATAATCCGTAGTCATAGAAGAAAGGTGACACAATTTATAAGTGTAAACAAATTTAAGATTTTTAACAGCAGAAATTAATGTTTTTTTCAAAGATTGTCTTTTTTTTTGAATACTTACCGTGCAAGTGCTTTTTCACTCACGGATACTCCGTAGGAGCTGTGAGTTAAAGCTGGGACTTTCTCATTTGCATAAAATGTTGTGAAACAATAAAATCCTCCAGCCTGCTTTGCGCGGTTGGTTTGTATATAAAATGTTTTGATCCACAATGTTTACCAGTTTACGGAAACTTGTTCTCCTTTCGTTTTACCGTTTCTGAAACATTTTTTTTTCTCTCTCGTCATCTCCTCTGTTCATTTCCCAAGCTTCACTTCTTTAGTATTAGTTTTACAAATAGATAAATTTTATACTATAGTGAAAATATTTATGACATTTATTCTTTAGTATTAGCTTAATGTTTCTCTGTACTTGTTTAGTGCTCCACGTTCTCCAACTTGCTATATATTTGTTCTTGCTATACAATTTTCCCATATTTATTTGGTACTGTTTCTCCAAGTTATTTACAAACGTTTTTGACTGAAAAGTCATCTTCAGGTCTTCTAAAAATGAATTTTTAGTCAAAAAAGTTTGGAAAGAAAATTATAATTCACATTTTTAACTATTATTTTAACCATTTGTATAAAGTTATCGCTGATCAGTTACTTTGAACGTTTGGTTATTGCATGTATTGTTATTTTCACCATGTTTCTGCACGCTTCTTTCAATGTCATTTTGACTCTATTGCGTTCTTTCATAGTATGATAAGACTAGAATTCAACCAAAGCCACCTAGAATACTACACAGAACTTGATGCTGTATACCTTTGGGGGAACACAGAGCAGGACAATGAAGAAGGTTTTCGAGACACAAACAAAAATTTGCTCTTGGACCCAAGGAGAACAATCAAACTCCTAAAACAGCTCTCCCTTACAGAAGCGGCTGCTGAAAAGACTCATAAAGCGGGACCCAACGGTTATTTTGATATGCTACCAGTAAGTTGCCGTAGTTTCTCTCATGGTTTCATTTAAATTACGCAGGTCATTAAAAACCTGTATCATTGCAATTAAAGCCCCTGTATCTCTTATTTTTTTTATCATTTAGATGAAAAGTAGAACCCTTTAGTAATACTAAATTTCAAAAATTAAACAGTTTTTCGCGGTTCCTGATATGTTTTTTGAGTTTGTAAACGTGCGAATAAGACAGTTTTGGGACAGCTATCGGTTTTGACCGAGCATTCATTCCATTACGAAGTCCTGGTGTGATGACGTAGAAGTTACTTGTGCAGCTTCCGGTTGAATATTAACACTGTCAACACAACAATTTCTTGTTTACGGTCTAAAACACAGCGAAAAACATAGAAATTCAGTTTTAAGTACTATGTTTGTCACGTTTTTCCTTGTAAAACACTAATGACAGCGAAGGACGTCTTACTGTTGCTACGTCACAGGTACCAGTCCCCGGTCGCTCGGTCAAAACTTAAATTCCTAACTTTTGTTTGTTAAAAAAAGCATACTTAGATGCGGGAATTTTCTTTGTTTTTTCAAATTCTGAGTACTTTTAGTCTAAAAGATAAAAAAAGCGATATAGGGACTTTAAATAATGAGCATAATATAAAGACGAAGAAAATGTTTCAGGTGATAAAACTTACCGCCAGAAAACGTTACTTCGAAACACGGCATGTGCCGTAGCTAAAGTATTGATTTATAAAAGACGTTTTTTCTGTATTTATGTATTGACGTGAATATCAAACACAAACTTGAAGAACTGATTATTTTCAAAACATTGATTCAACAGAGTGAGTTAATAAACTTGATATTTTTATACCTGGATCTATCCGATCTTGCAAGGGTTGCAAGTACTTGCAAGTAAGTTTGTCAATTTTTTTTAAACATTGTTTACCTTTATGTGTTTTTGTCGGTTTTGTTCCGTACCGCTCGAATGAGTACCCTGATTTTCGAACAGTACAGCGTACATATTTCTTAGTTCCAAAACCAAACTTGTTCATGCTCTTGGCATTACATTTATTTGCCAAACAAAAGTGCGAATTAGAATTGATCGAGTCTCTCTGAATACATTTATTTCAAAATGAGAAAACCGCGAACGTTAACAGTTGTTTTAAATAAGAAGCATAAATTACTCAAGCGTTTGTGGTAAAGAATATTAATGTGGTATTGTTGTTATTGTTTTCTTTGTTGCTTGGGTCGTTTTTGTTCTTGTTACTGTTATTACAAATGCAAAGCTTTAAAAGAACAAACCACCGGTACTCAACTCCACGGTTTGGCCAGAACCCACACGCATGCGCACAACCGGTTTCACCCGTGTAACTGCAATGCAAGTAACTGGAGCAACCTTGGACAGCTGTTTCGTCCTTTTAGGACTCATCAGCACGGTATAGATATTTTGCTACAAGTAAAGATATACAAGGGCCAGTTCAGAGAACTGTGTTAACGCTGAGCTCCTACTCCATGCATGTGGGAGCTTGGCTGGAGTATGCCAAAAATACTTCGGGCAATGCGTGCGGAGAGAGAATCCATTGAGATAACCTAAGTGGATAATGTTACTGATGTTATTTTTGTTAAATATTATTGTTATTCTTGTTAAATATTCTTGTTGTTATTGTTGATATTACTGTTGTTGTTTTTCTTATTTTTGTCATTGCTGTTGTTAATGTTATTCACGTTAAATGTTATTGTTGTTATTGTTAATGTTACTGATGTTATTTTTGTTATTGCAATTGTTTTATTCTATTTTATCATTGTCACTATTGTTCATGTTACTGATGTTATTCTTATTGCTATCGTTACACTAATCGATATTGTTACTGTTATTGATATTGTTAATAAATTTACCGTTGTTATTGTTACTATTGTTCATGTTGCTGATGTTGTTATTGTTATTGTTTATCTTATTGATATTGCTCCTGTAATTATTACTGTTAATAAAAACTTTAGTATTGTTATTGTTACTATTCTCAATGTTATTGTTGCTCTTGTTATTATTGTTGTTGTTGTCGTTGTTTTTGCTACTTTTGTTGTCGGTATTGCTGCTATTATTGTTCTTATTGCTATTATTCTTTTGATTATTGCTTTTATATGTTTTATCTTGATAGGCTTTTTCTGTTACATGGCTATGATCCTGTGTTATACAAGGAACTCAGTCTACAACCTTACTGGACATCGGTAATTTTGTCGTTTTGCTTTTGTATTGTTAAAGTTTTGATAAAGCAAATTTAGTTTTTCTAAATATCCACAGCAACATTAGGTAGTATTTCATAGTACTGGTTTTATTTGATTTCCTTCTCTCTGAAATGATCTTTGCATTTGAATACGCATTTAAAGTAGTTGCAAAGAAAAGCAAAAACAAAATTGAGCCTTGAAATTAGATCCATTTCAAGAAGGGAACAGTGGTTCAGATGGCAAAGGCGAATGGAGTGAGATAGTACGGGCATGTGTTGAGGAGGGATGATGGCCATGTTTCGAGAAAAGCGTTGGAATTTGAAGTGAAGGGCAAGAGGAAGCGAGGACGACCAAATAAGACGTGGAAGACACAAGTGGAGAAGGAGAGAGTGAGTGTTGGTTTGGTGAAGGAGGATGCCTTGAATCGAGCGAGATGGAGAGTGGGAGTTGGAGAAAGCCCCCGTTTACGGGGATAAAACCGGATCAAAATTGGATTGATTGATTGATTCAAGAGCTCTACGATATCAGTGCAGCAGTCTTTAACTTCGCTATAACTAAGTTCAGATTTATGAAGCAGGTCAGTCAGTTTAGTAAGACCATCAGGTCAGTTTAGTAAGACCATCAGGTCAGTTTAGTAAGACCATCTATACCTTTTGAGGAGGCCTTAAAAATTTAACCAAAAGAGATACCTTCTGGGAACAGCTCAGTGTAGTGAGTCCATCACATTGCAGTATAAATGGAATCACAATGTGATTCCAGATCATACTTGTTTACTCTGGCCACTGATAGATATCTAAATTCCTATTGATGGCGTTTACACCGTGCGTGCAACTGACCCACTAGTCACTGTAATTGTTAAACTATCTTTCAGTTTGGGGGAAGTGCCATGCCGTCCTTACTGAGCAGAATGCCGAGTATCAGTGTGTTTAAATTTGGTTAAAACTCGATCTAATCATCTGGACTTGTCCCTGATAACCCCAAATTCTACTCCATCATGCTTTTTACTTCGCCAAGCAGACTTCTTCTCAGCCAGTGATATTGGTTTATATGGTTCAAGTTGTCCCGAACAAGAAGACCTTGAAGAAATGGCTTGCTGAATGATGTGGAATCTATATTATTAAAAGTGATATTTCATAGTTTTTGGTATTTTTACATTGTATATAGTGATTTGCTATGGTTCGCAGTCACAATTTTTTGTTTATTTCCCTTTCATTGTCATCATTATTGTCACCATCGTTATCATTTGTATTAGATTACCTATCATAACAAACTATTCCTTGGTGTTTTGTTGACAGTTGGATAGGATTTAATTGCTATGTGCAGTTATTACTTCCATTGAACATCAAAATTTGGTCTTTTTTGCAGATAGATGACAATGCTTTAGCTAGCCTGGAGCCACGCTGTACAAACACAGAGGGTGTTGATTTCTCCTGGTGTGGCGCTTATCTTTCGATTTCGGTAGGACAATTCAATAGGTGAGAAAAGAGCATATGTAAAAAAACACTCCAAGATCATTTTAGTAAAAGTATTTTAGCAATACTAAAAACTGTGTTTGAGGTTTTCTAGAAGTTGCTATTTCAAGAAATTGTGTTTGCCAGATAATTTGTTTTATGAGTGATAGATAAAGAGTAGTGGACGATCCCATGTTTTGCCTACTCGTGCAATAGATTTTTTATTTTTATACTTTACACAATTTAAGTCTTTAATTCGTAGCTTGTACAATATTCAAAACGAAAGAATGGGTGGAGATAAATCTCACACGTGGTCAAGGATAAAGGAGATGATCATTGACCATGCGCACGGTTTACCTTACACATTCTTGATTTTTGTAAATGTAGTACATATAGGTTTGAATTCGAGGTTAACGCTTCATTGGTTTCAAATTAAACAATTATCGTATACTAACTTAAGAACCAAGCTAAGTGATTGAGTCCTTGTGTAAGTTTTCAGTAAGTACAGATGCTAGAGCATATGATCAGTGATCAAATCGTCGTAGGTTCGATTCACGTGGGAGATTGAAGATGTTTTTTCTTCTGAAATGAAAATTCAGAAGACTAGAACACGGAGGGTCGTAGGTTCAAATCCCATCTGGGGCTCGGATTTTTTCCGAGTTTCTCCTTTTATTTGATATCGTTGTATTTATTATTTCATCTTAGAAATGAAAATTGATTCAATTTTTCTTGTTTCATGTAGCATTGCATTGTGCACACAGTGCCGTTATTATTTTCTAACATCAATAATTTTTTTTTATGAACGGTTATTGGATATTGGTTTTTACAAGCAACAATATCGTTGAAAAAGAAAAATATTTTCAGGTTCCTTCAGACAGCTGGAAAGGAGTTAGTGTGTTTACGTCTTGCCGCCTGCGATTTCTTAGATAAAACTTTCTTGTCCGCCTTGGTTAGAGATTGTCCACTTTTGAAAGGTAGGACTGTTGATATTTCTTGCACTGGTACAAGTTGTCTTGAACTGGTACAAACCAGTTTGTTTTTTTCAAACCAGTTTATTTTTCTC